>WAAB01018580.1:42523-121024 GCA_013389865.1 Piaya cayana | reverse complement strand
TCTGCACAAAAATCTTGGTGAGTAGATAAGGAGTGGCAGGTCTGGTACGTCTTTCTTCCAGTAGAGTCTTTCCTGCTGTTTTTCCTGGTAATGCCATCAGGAAGCTTAGGAAACATCCTTCTTGTGGTGAGGGGCCCAGAACTGAACACAGGATTCAAGGAGCGGTCTCACCAGTGCCGAGTACAGAGGGAGAAGAACCTCCCTGGACCTGCTGGTCACACTGTTTCTGATACAAGCCAAGATGCTATTGACCTTCTTGGCCACCTGGGCACACTGCTGGCTCATGTTCAGTTGCTGTCAACCAACACCCTCAGGTCTTTCTCCTCCAGGCAGCTTTCCAGCCAGACATCTCTTAGTCTGTAGCTCTGCATAGGGTTGTTGTGCCCAAAGTACAGGACCTGACATTTGGCCTTGTTAAACCTCACTGTCAAAAAAGATGGATTTATGGTTCATAGGGCTCTGGCCAGACACCAGTAACATTCAACTTTTCCTTAATTATTTTGATAACAGAACATGGAGTAGATTTCTTTAAATTTGTGAGTTATATCAGACTGGGTTGCCTACACCCTTGGGGACAAGGTTAGAATTGAAAACTATATGAACAAATTGGAAATGTGGTTTGATATGCAGGTTATAATTCAGTAGCCACAAAGGCGTGCTCTTATACTTAGTTGGGAATAAATCTAGTAAAAAAATATACCCAAGAGGTAATGTATTAGAGACATTAGTATTGTAGAAAAAGATACGGAGATACAGGGCAGGTCACAAATTGAACACAAAGATAGCCTGCAGTTTAAGGGAAAAGCATCTGCTTTCTGTAGCACATGTGAAGTCTTGAAAACCTTCTTTAGGTTAAGAAACAGTTGGGTTTCCTTAGTCTCAAGAAGAGAAGGCTGTGTATGTAACTCTTTAAATCTCTACAAAATTCATGGGAATAGGAAGATGAGAAACCTTTTTCTTTTATGTACTATTATGGAAGGAGAGATAACAGGATTAACTTCTAGCGCAGGAAAGTTAGATTGGAATGAAGAGAAACCTTACTAACTCTAAAGATAGTTAAAAACCTAAATTGATTTTCGAAAAGCTTATAGAGTTTCCACCCTTGGACACTGTAACTTGGTTAAACCAGTGCCTTCTAAATGCTTTAGGGGCAGCTCATTCTTCTACTGAGATGAGACTCTGGCTGGTTCTCAGTCAGATTTTTCTATCACTTTTGCATCAAGCATTGATATTTTAGGTACTTAATCTCCCACTGCTTACTGTTGCAGTCAACTGCTCACTTTGTCTTAGCACAGAGGATAATCCAATAACAGAGAAAGTCTATTTACGCACATCTTTGAGACTTAAATTCCTGTTTCCCTATTGATTGCAAAACCTGTTATAGTCAGAATGTTGATAAGCTCCTCTGCATTAGCAGTCAGAGTTGTAAGACTGCAGTTTCTTTGCTACACTGATCTCGTTTCTTGCAGCAGTATGTTAGAGAAAACACATAGTAAGACAAATCTGATACAGCATGGAGGAAAAAACAAAAACCACATCATAGTTGGCATAATTGGGTAAACAGGAGGAATAAAAAGGTATCCCAAAAGAAGTAATCAGAAGATAGTGAAGTAAGCACTCTTTGCCTCGAATTATAAATGGAAAACTGAATATAAGGCTAATATTCTGTAATGACAGTTCTTAAATTTATTGATATCCTACTGGAAAGTAACATAATTTGCTATCTTGGTAGAACATTTGTGGTTTTGAATTATGATAAGATGATTTTAGTTGGCTTTTAATACCAGCAATTATTTAATTAAAGTAAAATGAAGTTTCAGGTAAAAAATCCACTAAAGAACATCAGGTTTCAGGCACTTTAAGTGTGGGTTTTTTCAGTTTGCACACTGTAATTTAGTATTCAGGATTAGTTGCATGCTAATTTAATTAGACGAGGAATCATATGTCAGTGTTAGAAAGTTAATGATAACCTGTAAGTTACTACTAAAATGCTATGGAGAGAGAACTCTACACTGAAGACACTTCATTTCTTAAAATGTATTTACGGAATATAATGCAACACTTTGCTGTGTGATAAAAATGGTTAAGAAGATGTTAAAGAATTAAATGTGTTATTATTAGTATAGAATAAATGGATAGCCTTGCTAGATGCAGTCTTACTGTACAAAGCATTGCAAAGTCTTTATCTTATCTTTATATTTCAGAGTTACAATCACCAGAAGGGTAATTGCTTAAGAAGCTCTGTGGTCAGATTATCTGCAGTGGCCGCAATGGGAAGACTAGAGAATTTTAGTGTTGCATTTTACAGCTAATAGGGTCTAATAGAGATTCATTCTGGTAGGAGCTATGCCAGAAATGCAAATGGAAATATAAAAGGATCTGCTTGGGAATACTGGAAAATGCAGGTTCTCCTAGACAAAAATAGTAATAGGCTCCTGCGTGTGAGTCCTGTTAGATCAGCTCTACCAGAATAATACATATGTATAGAAATCAGTCTGCTGTAGGAAGCCCCATCAGTTAATAACTGGAATGGATGATGAGGGAGTTAAAATTTCTTCTATCAAAGCAGATTATTAGCTGCCTGCCTGACTTCACTTGCTTCCTAAGTACTGATGGAGAAGTGCCTGCTAACAGAAGGAACTCAGTAGCTTTTAGTTCTATATATGCATCTATCTCTCTTAGCTGTCAGGTACCACTGACCTAATTTGAACAGCAAAGAAAAAAAAAAAGAGAAAAAGGAAGACAGTTCTAACAGAATAAAGTTCTTAATAGATTCTTAGAAATTCCTAACCCATTAAATTAATTTAAGATTGATCATATAGCTTGCATCCAAATGTAAACCAGCAATAGGCTGCAGAGATCTGTATATGTCCTGTGGTACATCAGTAGTGCTGTATTTGTGGAGTGCACTTCTCTTACAGTTATCATTCTTAATATTGAAAGAGAGAAGAAGGAATGATCAACTTTTTAACAAGTAGTAATTCTTAGGGTCATATTTAATCGCATTCCCAGAGGATTCACATGTAATCTACATATGGCTGTGCTCGTTTAATATTAGCTGGAATGGAAACAGTGCGTATTAAGGTCACTCCGCAGACTGTTATGAAACATTTACTTGTTTAATTGCAGGCTGAGATCTACAAGTAAAATAGTTGCCTGAAATGGCTCTCATGTTTGTGAGGATAGCTGTGCTTGGTACCATTGATGCCTGTGAAATTTTGTTGTTGAAGTCAATCAGAGAAGATCCAGGCTTTGTGAGAATGTTGAACTGGTTACACCAGGCTCAGGCCACAGAACCAGGTGGAAAATAAATCTACACCCTGCAAGAGGGTGGATTTGCCATGAATCCTATCCCTTCTCCTCATCATGTACAGACCTTTGCTGCTTGTAGTAATCTTACACATGGTTCTTATCTTCGAAAGAAGCCAGGACCATCATGTAAGTTTTGTATACTTATTATTTTAATCTCATCTTGAATATTGAAGGTATAGATCGTGTAAGTAAAATATTATTAAAGGATGTTAAGTAAGAGTCAAACTGCTGCACCATTATTAGCGACTGAGATTCTGTAATGACTTTGCAAATTGATGATAAATTTCTGTAAGGGAAGAGAAGCTTACAGGGAACTTGATGATCAAGATACAGACCAAACAGAAATGATTGTTCTCCCTATTGAATTTGTGGTCTATTCTGTATCTCTTGTGTCAAATAAACCATATTTGGAAAAAAAAAAAAAGACAAAAGCAAATACTTTAAAAAAGGATATAGATGTTCAAAATGGACATAACTCAATAAAGTCCTAAGAGTTAGAAAACAGTACAGCAGCTGAGAATCTAGACTGGATTATAATAAAATAGCCACTGCTAACTTGGAAATATAGGAAGCTTAATTTGATTAAAGTCCCATTATTATTTTTAAAAGGTCACAAATGTGAATATTACAAGGTAATTCCTCATTTTAAAGGTGCTTAAATATTTTTATAACCCCCACTACTGAAATTTAAAAAAAAAAAAAAAGAAGGATTGATCTGTTTTTACTCATTATGTACATAATCACTTTAGGTTAAATCATTTAATTATTGCCATTGAATTACAAGGAAGATTAATTAAATGTCAAGTAAGTGGTTATGTTATGGAATTTGCTTCACTTGGGTATGTGAGAGGAATATAAGCACTTCACATCAGTATTTGATGTAAAATCACTTGGATTTCTTTATTTTGATTATCATGGCTTTAGCACTTGTGGAAAGGGTAAGAGTAACAATTTCCAAGGGATTATTGTGCCAGATTTACAGAGGTAACTGAATGCCTGAAGGTGGAGATAAGCATCAACGATGGTCTTTAAGAATCATGCTAGAAGTACACATCTGATTGATATCTCAGTGACTTCATCTGACACTTGAATCCATCCATCTTTAAAAAGTTTAGTGTTCTATTCCCCACATTTTTTATGGACAAGAAGCATTGAAAATTAAGTCAAATATGACCATGAGAGAAACCTGACGTTATTGTTGAGCCTTCAAGAAAGCTCCAGTGTAGAAAAATCTGTTGAAGTTAGAACTTATCCCCATGGGTTGATGACTACTTAGTACATCTCCATGAACAAATAATCCTTTAGGGTTTCACTGTGCAAATAACTGCAAATCTCCAGTTGACACTTTAAAAAATATTCATATGTGTTTGTTTATATATATATATATGTGTTTTATATATATATGTGTGATCTACTTTGAACATATATTTCAAATTAACAGTAGTGCATATTTAAATTTACTAGTGATTTATTTCTGGCTACAAATTATGCATTAATGGACCAAACATACTTTACAGAGAACAATAAAAAGATTTTCATCAGATATAAGTTTCTTGTAGCCATCTCTTTTCAGATGCATTCGTGGCACAGGTGGGAGTGGTTAGCAGGGTTATGCAGTATGCTATTTTTATCAATACCTCGATTTGTAAGGCCTAAAGTGAGGATAGGCACCCCGAACAGAGGAAACACTGACTCTTCTGTCAAGAGTTGCAGTTCTTACGTGAAGTTCCTAGGCAGAGTCTTTTTTTAAAAAAAATTGATTTGGTCATTAGGGCAGAGACTTAGAAAAGAAAAATAAGATCACAGTTGTAATCACATTCAACTAAGTATATACAGTGGTAAATTAAGCATTCTTACCAGAAAAAAATTGCAAAAATAATATTCCTTATAATAAGTCATAGAAAATTTTGTTTATTCATTAACGAATTTCTTTTTCATTTAGCTTTCTCACATTTTTTTATCAGAACAGTAGCTCAGAAAATGTGTAAGTGACCTGTGAGGTTTTGAGAATTCACTTGTAGGCCCTGCAGCAGTGCTAAGGACTCAGCTGCAGTTGCTATTTTGCCTTGATATACTGAAGCATGAAAACATTCAATCTACAAGAAAATACGTAGTGTTAGTGATAGTTGCTTATCTGATGACTGATGTGAAAGATTGTGAGCACACTTGCTGCAGACTTTACTCAGAGGTGATTAGAAAAGTATTTTTAAAGATGCCTGAAACCATTGCCATTCACTGTTCACGTGCCTGGCAACCACCATGAAATGCAGTCAGTTCATAAGCACAATGTGCTACCTTGTAGATCTTGGCTGCGCAGATTATTAGAACAGGGCTTGAATGAAATAAGTGCGGGTGGACTAGGTGCTGAGGGACATGGTTTAGTGTTTGATAGGAATGGTTGGACTCGATGATCCAGTGGGTCTTTTCCAACCTGGTTATTCTATGATTCTATGAAGTACTTGGAACCAATATCTCTGGAAATAGGGAAACTAGTGAGTTGACAGATGGGGAAATCTCTAAATATTATCAACAAAATTATGAAACATTGAATGACAGGGAGGAGAGGTCTGTCATCACCATCACAACAAAATTAATTCTCTGTGGAGCCATATCAGTATAAGCAATACAATCTGTATTATCAGTTGTGCAGAAATCTTTGTAACTCGTACTTTTAGTATGTTCTCCACCAACCAAGATCCATTGCAAAATCTTAATGGCTTTTCTACTTTGCTGAATTCATTCTTGCAGTTGAAGTTGCCTTTTCTGCTGTGACAAGGCAGTAGGTGAAGATGATGAATGGTGTCTTAGCAAAAGCACAGTGTCAAGCAGGAAGCAAATTGTACTTCATTTTATCAGATGTTTACACAAAAGGTACCAAAACCATGTCACGTGGAGGGGATGAAGGGAAAATACGTGGCAGTAATAAAGAAATTTTGCATCAGAGATTCTGGGAGAAACAGGCTTCTCAGTAGCCATTGTTGTGTATACCATTAGTGGTGATCTCATGTAAGGGTAGCAAAAAACAACAAAAAAAATGTTTTGCCATTCGTTAACAACAGTTTATATCTCATGCAGTTTAACAACTGATCTGATATGGTCTGTGATAGTAGAATCAGAGCAAAAAGTAGTTCTCTGGGAAATGTTTAACATAAGGAACAAAATAATTTTTATTTATTTTTAAAATAGAACAAAATATGTGACCAGAACTTTCTACAAAGAAAAAGGATGAGAATAGACTTAAAAATAATACAAAACCCCAACACTACAGTTGTTTCCCTAAAGAACCAAAAAACTAGAGAAATAGGCAGTGAAGTACTGAAGTAGCTCCTTTATCACTGGAATCTAGAATTTGGTACTTCTTCATAGAAGCAGGGACAGGTAACCTTTGTGGAAAGCCTGTGCCTTTCTAGTAATATAGATTTATTTAGTCTGAAAGGAGAGAGTCAGCCTAACCGAGGTCATTGCTTAATAAAATGCTAAGGAAGAGCTTCCTTTCACTAGAAACACCATTTCAAAGCATAATGGAATCCTGCAAGCAAGTAGGTATAAATGGAGGAGGTTTGCACTACTTTGGCTTTTAAGAAGTAATATATAATCCTGTAATAGAAAACTTTGTTCTAGAGCAAATGCCCAAAGACAAAAGAAAGAAGAAAAAAAAAAAAAGAAAGAAAAAAGTCTGTGCTTTTAAAATTTTTTAGCCATCCTTTTTTCTACTTCTCTTCTTGTAGCTCATTGTATGGCAGGGGCATCTCCTGTCTACATTATGTATGAGGAACCCATTCCATCTTTCTCAGAAGAGGCATTGGCTGTATTCCTGGCTTCTTGATCAAAGGAAAATTGGCTGACTGTCTCTTCTATGACAAGGCCAACAGGTCAGTCAGGAAAGCAGATCAGTCTGCTGGAATTTGCATCTCTCAACAGTGTTGAAAGGAGGAGTGTTGAATAAGTGAATTCCTGCAAAATGAGAGTTAGCAGTTACTTTGGTACAGATAGAATGAAAGATAATTTAAAATGCACTCATAGAGTTGAAATACCTTGAATTAGGTAGAAAAGACTAGACTTTTATGTAACTGTCCCAGAGAAAAGTTTTAATCACATCTTACAAAGCTGCCTTTGTTGCACATCATGCTTCAAACCAAGCTTCAGTCTCATGCTCTGAGGAACACTGATAGAGTGACAGTCCTAACAGAACAAATGGCTTGGTCCACTTTTTAGAGACATATTAAGATGTGCCCCTTTATTATCCAATTTTTATGTTCTTTTAAAGTAAGAACAGGTCTTTTGGGGTATTTGAGCATGAAAGGTTGTTAGCCTGGGGTCTTAGGCAAAAAATCAATCTTTCCAAGAAGGCAGTCAACCTGCACAAATTTAACCTTTTTAATTCTGTTTATTGTCTGCAAATATGACACCAGATCAGATGTTTCCTGGAGAGCTGAGTTTGGTGTGAGGTATTCATCACTTCTGTGATAGCTTCTTTGACATCACCGTGAAGTAGTCCCTTGTACTAAATGAATAGCTCTCTTATCATGACCTTTTAATCGCCTTGTTACAAAGAGGTCTTTTATTTGCTACAAGAGACTACTTCATATTACCCCCCTCAAAGAAACTATAATATCATGAACTGGCTACAACAGAGGCTAATACAGAAGTGTGGTACAATAAGAGAAAATTAGTGACCGTAGTTGACTACAAGCAGCATCATGACTTGCTAATAGGAAGTGCTGGAGTGGATAATTAGCTGTGAACTCAGTTACTGGAAACTGCATAGAGGTGATATTTTGCTCGGTTTTGTAGTAAGGGAATGAAAAAGAAGGGAAGCGATACAAGCCAGCTAGCAGAACCAGCAACACCAAAGAAACCCTAGAGATAAGGGAGATGAGTAGGGCATGACCAAAAAGGAAGTTTAAAACTAAAGATGAAATTTATCTGTAGTGATAGTTGTACAACTTAGTCCTGTGGAGAAGATCTTCTTTTCATGCTGTCTTTTCATAGGTATAGTTTATTGAAAATACTGGAGTTCACACTGATGTAAGAAGTGGAGAAATCTAAATTGCAGCATTTGAGTAATCTGAAGAGTTTAAACAGTATTTCTAGAGAAACCTGTTTACAGCTCAGCCTAGAGGCAGATAAGTACTCAAAGTCAAGACAGTCAAACAGTCACAGAATCACTAGGTTGGAAAAGACCCACAGGATCATAAGAGTCCAAACATTCCTATCAATCACTTGTTGTGCCCCAAGTGCAGGACCCGGCATTTGGCTGTGTTAAATCTCATACCATTGGACTCTGCCTAGCGGTCCAGCCTGTTCAGATCCCTTTGCAGAGCCTCCCTACCCTCCAGCAGATCGACGCTTCCACCCAGCTTAGTGTCATCTGCAAACTCGCTAAGGGAGCACTCAATGCCTTCATCCAGGTCATTGATAAAGACATTGAGCAGGGCTGGACCCAGCACTGAGCCCTGGGGACACCAGTTGTAACTAGCCTCCAGGTGGAGTTAACTCCATTTCCCACCACTCTATGGACCCAGCCATCCAACCAGTTTTCCACCCAGGAGCTAAATAAGGAATTGAATACTACTGGAAAAAAGAAAAGCAGTAGCAAAAAAAATAAAAATAATTCTGAAGAGTCCAGTATCCAGAGATACCATTGAATTTGTCTTGCTATCACTCTGGAAGGTTTTAAGAGAAGAAATGACTTATCGCGTGTGAAACACCTGCTGACTTTTGGTGTTTTCCATGTGGCATATCCATGCTAAGTAATTGGTGATGATGCTAAGCCAGGAGGTGGAAGCATTAAGTTCATGTATTTAAGTACTGAACTGTCAGATTCCCAAGAAAACCATTTACCTTGTTCACTCATGTATTTTAGCCTTCAAAAGAGGAAGGCTCGGTCAGTCCTTCTGCATAAATTTCCTTCAGTGTTCCCAAAAGCCTTTGCTTTCCACCATGCCCACACACTGCAGAGCTACTTACTACTTTCCCTCCCTGCTGCCTTTTCTCTTCATTTTCAACCCTTTAATGGTCTTAGTTCTGGTTTGTTCTGAACTTGTTCCTTTTTGTTATTATTTCTCTTTTTTCCCCGTCCTGGTATTTTTAGCCTTATCTTTTTGTTTTCCTTCTTCCATGCTTGGTAGTTTATGCGTATGCTTTCCCCAGCCCAGTTTTCTTTCCCATTTTCCCTTTGCATTGCTGCAGACCCACAGGCCATTTTTTTTCATTGTTTGTACTTTCCCCAACTCCACAGGATCTTTTCATCTCCTCACGTTATTTGTTAGCAAAGAGCAGAAGAGCATCCAGTATCTACTGTCTGACTGCTGCCTTAGTGAGTCTGATTGTCTGGAGGATTTGAGAGATACTGAGTGTAGTCTTTGCTTTAAAATTGTCCCATTATATCGCCTTGAGTTTCTTCTGTATCTTCATCATTTCAGGGCATCTTCAGTCTAGTTTTATGCTCAGGACCTAGACATCTAACTTTATTTGGAATGCAGTTTCAGAAAATCTTTTCTCAACAATTTTTTTTACCCATTTCTTTGCACATAATGTTTCCCTTGATTCAGCTCATGCACATTTTTGTAAATATCAACACATGTAGAAATATGTCTCTTCAAAACAAGGTGGGTTTTTTTTTCATTTGCCAGTTATCTATTTAATGATTTGTTTGATTTAATACAATATGCAAGGAACACATTACCTTGGAAAAACCAAGAAGAAAAACAAGTCTTGGCTCGATTCTTTCTTTCACAGTATCCCAAAGAGTAAGCTAAATAAAAACATCAGAAATTGATATAAGGAGACTTGATGTAGCTCTGCCTTCGAGAACCAGTGATTTAAAATGTATTTTGGTTTCAATTAACAGTATTCGATATGTGTGGAGATAATCTGTGCTTCCCAGAAAGATTCTCTCTTGTACAGGATTTGAGCTATATTGGAAGTATGCTGTAAAGACATCAGATTGTTTAAAGTATCAGGCAGTATTAAAGCACTTAAATACATGTTTTTCTAAGACAGATTTAGTATCCTCGGCTGCAGTGACAAGAAGCAAGTACCCTGACCAACCTCACATTTCTATGAAGATAGCTCTCATTGTTTTGTCAGAATTGGGATCTTCCATTTTCCCTTATGCTAGTCTCAAAATACACATGCAAATTGTAAAGCTCCCTGCAAATCAGTTCAGGAAAAGGGAAGTTTCTATAAACCCCAAAATTTTTGTGAAGTCAAAATTTCAATCATATTGATTACGAGTGTTAACATACACTCAGGAATGATATGCAGGTACATGTGTATCAATATAAAAAATATGCACATTATGCTTGAGGCATGAGATTTACCACCTTTGCCATCATGTAACAATGTTTCATTAAAATCATACATGTTTTTTAATGTTGAAGGTGAATAAGCCAGAAAAAAAAATAATGAAAAATTTTTGTTGTAAGCCATTTCATACAAGACAAGAGATGTATTTTACATGATAGTGTAACTAATAGAATTTCAAATGACAGTGATATATGAGGCTTTCAGAAGTAGGAATGCAGAACGTTCTTTTTTTGAATAATTCACTCATCTGAAGTTATTATATATTCAAAAATGATTGAGTTGCGTATCCAAATATAGGAAAGTCCATCTCAGCTTTTGATGCAGAAGAAGAAATTTCTGCATTTATTCTGAACTGTGGTTTGTATCACATTACTGTTTGTTAGATGAAGTGAGTTTAACTGATTGTGAATTAATTAACATTCTGCAGTGGATGTCTTTTTCTTGAGATAATTAATCTTATTGAAAAATTATATGTGGAACAGTTGAAGCCTTAGCAGATTTTTTAGAGGTGCTTTTCTGTTTAGGCGACCTTGACAGCTTTTTTTTTCTTTCAGATAAATTATGTGTCTAGAAATGTCTTGCCTTTGTATTTATTTTGGCTTGGCAGCATATAGTTGTTAGGGCTGGCAATATTTCATACCCCAATGTGTTAATGCTAACCATAAATTGTTACCAATGATGTGTAGTGTTTCTTATCAATCATGACAAGTATTTGATGTTGATTGAAGCAAATAAACATAATGCTTTGCAAGGTTATTTAACTTCAGTGCTGCAAATGCATCAAGCTATCCTAGATTAACTCTTTGCAATTAGATACAGAGCTTCAGAAACAAGATGTTCCACCTACAAAGGCCAAAAATTATGCAAAAATATCGAGAAATTTAGAACTCGATATTGGCAAATTTGCCTCAGTGTTTTGCTTCCAGGACTGAGTAGAAACAAAAGGACGCAAGATGTGTGGAAATTAATCATCTCATTACTATAGACTATTTTGTTGGGAAATTCATTAAAGAACACATTGGGAATCAATAATTGTGTCATACTATTTAAAATCAGAAGCTTATTTCAGATATAGGAGTTCAGGCATGGTGATGATAGCAGTCCTTTTTAGCTGTTTGAACTATGAATTTATGTATCATTAACTGTAACTTAAAATTATTGTTGCTATAGTCTGTGTTTTATTCAAACTCTTCATTTCTAGCAAAAGGTTATATAACAGTTTCATGCGTCTATGGCTTGGAAGGTAATGCTGCAGAGCTCTCTTCACTTTTTGCACAGTCAAGTAGCCAATTTAATGAAACCCAAACATGACTATGCTGTATTTAGTTGTTAAAACTCCTTTAGGAGCAGTTTCTGTGCTAGGGAACACATAGGGTCAGACTGGATAGGCAAATGGAGACCACTGGAAGTGAATGGTAATGTAGTTATAAAGGAAGGTGGATTTTACCTCATGTTATTGATAACATCAGCATTATTTAGCACAGAAATTGCAAAATGGATGGGGATTTCATCTAGCAGCTGTACTTTGCCTCTGGCAGTAGTCATGCAGCTACTAATTTCATTAACTCTATCACAGATTTTACTAACAGGGATGTCGCACAACTTGTAAGACAAAGGGAAGAAAAGAATATATAATTTTATTGTTTTGTTAAAGTTCAGGCTCAGCCCATTAGATAGTGATTCCATTCTCTTTGCACTGCAGTCCTTGTAAAGTCACATGTCTTAAAGCTCATAAAAAGGAAATGAGGAATAGAAGTTTGTTTTATGAATGCTGATATATTTTTTGGAAGGCAAGATGTTGCTGCTCAGAATCCTGATGGCATAAGGCAAAGAGTAACGCCCAGCCACTGTAACTAACTCGTTTTCAGCAGACTAGATAAAATGACAGTGAAATTTGGCCACAAATAATTTGATGTTCTCTGAATGTATATCAGAATAGTTTGTATATGACGTTAATGACCTGCTCAAAGTCTTTTCCAATTTTCATTGCTGGAAATCTGAATTACACCAGTGTACGCCATGCAAAGCTGAGCATAAAATATCACTAGCTATTTAGGTAATAAGTTGCATAATTTATAAAGCTAATATGTATAGACTTTGTATAATTTTGCATGATTTGTATAGGCTATAATTTTGTATGGAGATGGAACTTGAATAAATAGTAACTCAACTTACTGAAAATACATAATACAATTATTTGTCTTGGCTGGCTCATTTCATGCTAGCTGAGAATTAAGTAACAAAAGTCAGTCCAACAGAATGTATTATAGAGCCATCCAACCTCCTCTGAGTCTTAATTTGTATGTTGTTGCACTGTGTGAAGATACTAACAGCAGTCAAAGTGCTGTGGCTGGATCAATGCAGCATCATGCTTGAGAAGCCATGCCAAAGCTCTGTATCATGAGCTCTTGATAAATAAAGTGCACTTTATTGCACTTCCAGTAAACGTGGGTTAAATCACGTGGTTGTGTGCATCTGTGGGATAGAGTTACCCAAAGTCATCAACAAAATTTTGTATTGTCTGCTATGTCACTTACTTTTGATGCGATTACCACAGGCATAGTGCATATTTCCTTCAAAAGGTCTCAGTAACCATCTACATTTCGTTACGTTATGCTCATATTCTCTTCACTCTGTGTCTGGTACTTATTATTTGTAGTTCATGGAATGTTTTGCAGGCTCCATTTTTCTTCCAAGACACTTTTATCCCACAGGCAAAAGAGTAAGCAATATCTGTTTGCATTTCTTTCTCTTAATTGAATTTTTGAATCCTTAGTGAAGGTTTATTGAAGGGTTTGATCTTGGATCTGTGAATGAGGTTCCATATGTCATTGCGTGGGAGTGCTTCTTTGCACATTGATTCCACATGATGGATCAATGTTTGGTTAACTTTGACCTTGTAGTCATTGTACCATGGCAAAGCCCTTTGATTCAGTTTTGAGCACAAGTAGATTTTTCAGTAATTCTCCAAATGCTTAATTTTGTTGTAGAAAACAGGATAAAGGCAAACTCTTACACATGTTGCTGTTCAAACTGTGTATGACAGCCAGAAGTTCCTGTGTCTAGCGCCCACTGAGGCAGTTTGAAATCAGGCTGAGCAATTTCACTAATGTACTACAAAAGATCTTAAAAAGTGAGAAGAGTCACGGATGAATGAAGAAATGAGTGTCCTTGGCAAGATGTATTCCTGTTTATTTCCTTGCTTCAGTGTGTCCTCTCCCTTGATTTCTTGGTTCACACGTTTTTTTTAAAAGTATTGTAACACAGCTTATTAATTGTGAAGGGTGATTTTTAGTTTTAGGTAGTCTTTTTCTTCAGCTGGGCTCAGGAGTATTTGGGTTTCAGTGACATTGTGGTTAGATGTGATGGCCCGAAGAGATAAAAGAGACAAGATTTGTGTAATATCTTTTATTAGACCAAGTGATGTAGCAAGAAAGAATAGAAAAGCTTTCCGGCACATAAAGCCTTTTTTAGGATGGGTTTCCTTAGCTCTTAACTGCCTAATAACTGACTTGTGCCTGTGAAGCAATAAAAGGAGTTACTTGATCTTTCTTTGTTTATGAATAATACTTTTTAGGAGGCATTTAATATATGACAATGGTTAATACTTCCCACAGCTAAAGTTGATCTCTCTAGTTTTAACTCTGATTGATACCTTTAACTCTTATAATAATTTTTCATCAAACTAGTAGTCTTTTAAAATACTAGATTTTGTTTCCCATGTGATCAGAAGTTTAAAGTAAGCCATAAAAATCTGATACTTCACTGCTGAATCATTAAGAACAATATGGTTTTGAACCTTATCTGAGAAGCTGCCTCTCTTTCCATGTCAATGTATGTATTTTGAGATAATTGGGACGGGCATGTTGACATATTCTGCTATTTCATTTATTTAATGATACTCCACTGCATTTTTTTTTTTAAACTAATGGGAAGGGCATGGGTTTTATGTAGTCTTTGTTACTTTCTAGGTACACTTCAAATAAAAAGATACCTAGCACAGGAATATTGTATGAGACATATACCTTACGTGGCTGGCAAACTTAGGGATAACGGAAACTATTACTGCAGATGCTAAAATTTTCAATGTTTTATATACTATCACTTTTTTATCATGCTTGCTCAGACTGAGTGCTGTTACACCCTGTGAGAAGTCGTATTTGAATCTGAAAGGAGAATTTACATAGTCTAGCAGCACTGACAGCTGCAGAAATGAGTTCAGAGTATGGGTGTCTGCATGGGTAAAAATGAAAATATAGGACAGTTCACTGCCTTGCAAAAAGTTATGTCAGCAAGGTGGCATCATTATTGCTCTAAATAAGTAATGTGTGAAAGGCTATAATTGGTTTATAATATAGGAAATCGATAAAGAATGCATCAAGGTGTTTGACATGCCAAAGCATTTTGTGATTATAATGCTGCAAGTTTCTAATGTCATCAACTCTCTTCCATGTCTCTGGATCTGAGTGTCCTCATTGTCCTGTAGAAATACTGCTAGTGAGATTTTCTTGGCAGCTTTTTAGGATAAACAGTATTGTGCTGAGGGATGTTTTCCAAATTACCCGAGGACAGCAAACTGAATGTTTCCTGGCAAACGTTGCAAAATTAGTCGAGTACATTTGGCTAAGCGTATATTGCACATTGTTTTCCTGCATCTTGCCAGACTCTGCATTGCTTCCATGACAGTATTTCATTTTTAGACACCTTAAAAAGACAAAGATATTCCTTGAAAGACAGAAAATAAAGGACATATAAAATCCAGAACAATATGTCATCTAAAAGTTCATATCATGATTGATAAATGTGTTGGGTTTTATTATTGGCTGTTAGTTGAATAATAGATTGTTATTTCAATAAGTTTTGACTGGAGCAATTTGTCTTGAAGTACATGTTACACTTTTTTCTTTTAGGTCCTTTATAATATAGTTCTCTGACTTTATTTTTTTCCATACACAAATGCAGCTAACTTTTTCAGTGTTGAATAGAATCATATGAAAGTGTGTCTTCAGTTTAAAAACTGATGGAAGATTGAATTCAGAAGAAATATAAGATATGCAAAAGTTACCTACTGTGTTCTGTGGTGAAATAAAAACTAAATAAATTATATTGAGAGGGAGGTCTCCTGTCTGACCTAAAATGCCTTTTAACATTTCTTAACACTATGGGGAACATTTTCCAGCTTATTACTACAAAACCAGGCAAGTTATTTCCTTGTAAGAAAGGTCTGAACCCTGGCAAGTATCCATGCCGTATGTGGAGCTAGGGCTCCTCACAAACTGTGCCAGGCCATTTTCCTCTCTTTGTTTTCTTTCACTGATATGACAGTGGCGAAATTACTGCAATGTATATAGTATTTTAAAAGGCTTTGCTCTCCCACACTGCCATTGCTTCACTTCCTAGAAACCTTGTTTGTGTCCATATTCGTTATTGATTCTCTTCTCTGCACCTAGAAGATTTCACCGCAAGCTTTTCCTTGGTTTTGCACTACTTAAGTATGTGATATTTTTGTCAGCTTACAGTCCATGTTCAAACATTAAACTTACTTTAGTCTTTCAATACCACCCTAGCTAGAAGGCATGGAGCATAACACATGTTTGAAAACTTTTTGGAATAGGAATGATAACATTTAGTATTTGAACGATGAAGCTGACCTGCCTTCATTATAAGTACATGGTGAAAGAGAGGACACTGCAGCCCGAGCTTTACCCTTACAAGCTCTTAGTCTGTTTCTTTGCACACTCCATCATAAACAACAAAATTTTTTTTCTGATCAGTGCACATCCCACAAAACAAGAGTTGCAGGGCAGAATCCCTCAAGGCTGTGTATGCCCTTCAGAAGTGACGTGGCTGGTGGGAGCATGGAAGGTCTGAGGACTGCTGATGCTCCCTGTGGTTAGTGCCAGGCTTAGTGCTCCTGGCTTGGCTCCCCTTGTGTGATTCCAGATTGAGTATGTTAGGGATCAGTAGATGTGTGGTCCCAGGCACTGATGTGACTGTGCAAGTTAAAGCTTTACTAAAATAGTGGAGGTACTGTGGGGATCCTTTTTAGTAAGCAAGCATTTATACAAAACTGCAAGAGTTTCATAGGAGTACAACACACATTATATAAGCCAGGCATCAAAGAGAAAGACTTTACTACATCTTTTTGTTGTTGTTGTTTTTGGTTTTTGGGGGGGGTTTGGGGGTGTGTATTTGTTTTGTTTTAATTTAAGTAATGATGATGTTTCAGTATGTGGCTATTTCAAGCAGAGTGGATCAGAAAACTTTCTACTTGTAATTTATAATGTTCCTATTAAGAAATAAAATGGACAGGAGTAATTTGAGAAAAACATCAGCATTCTTTCTGATAGTGACTTCATCATAATGTTGATCTCCTCTGGTTCTGGAGGTCTTTCAAAGGTATTAATACTACTGTATGATCATTTTACATAGAAATTTTGCCACAAGGCAAGAGGTGAGTTTCCACATGAAATATAAAGTGTCTTTTGTATTATTATAGTATATTTTCTGTTAAAACTGTCAAAATTACTGGTTAGTTTAGCATTTATTACTGAAATATAGTCTGGCTAATAATGTACTTTGTAAATATTTTTATTCAAAATACTTATCAGCCCTCTACGCATTATATGTGATATACTTTTCCCATTCCTCTTCCCTGTAACTGGCTGTATGAGACTATCCCCTTAAACAGCTGCTGGCAAGTGCCCCTCTGGGTAGCCTCTGGCAATGTACACCCTGTGCGGGAACCACCGTGGTTTAACCATTTATGTCCATTTGATCTGCCGTTTCTTACCTCTAGCAATATGAGAATTATAAAAGAAAGTAGGAGCTTTTAATCCAACGGTTTGTCTGAACTGCCTTACCAGCAGCACTTGAATACTCTGTCTTTACCAGTAATCATTGTGTTATTACCAGTTGTTTGTTTGTCCCAGAAACCCACTGAACTCTAAACATTATGATGTATAAGAAAGTTGTCTACTTCTACTATGTATATAATTAAATGTGTGTGTGTGTTCATATATAATAAGTGTAATTAGATGTATGTATAAATAGTATAGAGGCATGGCAGTAGATATGTTTATGATAAGTATTTATAGAAAATAATTTTCAGTCAAATTTGTTAGAATATTCTTCTTGGTGATGTACTATTATGGTTTGTCTCTATTTCTGTCACACTTAGCAGTTCTCAGAAGAGTTTGGTACCTTGCAAAACACATCATAAGCTTTAATATTAAAAAATGCTATTTGGGGCATAATTATTTATGTGTCATTCTTCTCATTGAAGCAACACTTTCTATGGTGGTTATTGTAGAGTTAGAAAATGCAACTGGTTCTTGTCTAAAAGGGAAATCTTATTGAAGGGAAATTTCAGCTGTTGCTGTAAGTACAGTTACTAATCTGGCAGACCTCTCTGGGCCTCTTGCAGCACCAGCCAGAAAGGATTCAGTATGGGCTAAATTCATGGGGTGTGTGGACAGAGAACTAATAATGGAAAAGGAGTCAGTGGAAGGGTGTTTTGGGTGGTTCAGTTACTGAATGACCTCTGGCCAAAATAGCAACTCTGAAACCCCTCTGATGTATTCGAGCCACAAATTCCGATGGCTCTGTTCATGTGTGATCCGCCTTTGTTTCTCCTCTTTGGAGGAGAAATCCTGGTGCAGATAGCATTACCTAAAGAGTTCCCAATACATATATCTATATAAAGGTTTCAGCTTTACAGCTGTATCCATTTCCATGTAACTGGAACTAGGCTGACACTGTCCAGAAATAAGTCGTTCAAGTGACAGAGATACTGTAACTGTATAGAGGTGGAGCTCTGGTAGGAGTAATGGATATCACCCTATGTTTTTTACTGACAGTAATATACATTAAAAAGAAGAGTGCAGAAATAATTAGTCACAAATATATATATTCCAATGTCGGGAGCCTAGGCCTTATTCAGGAATGGCTTCTGCAGAAAGGACACTGATAAGCTAGAGGCCTCCTTAGGGAAGCAGTGTCCTTGGTGCCTAGGGAGGCATGAGACCCTGGTTAGATCTACGATGGGAAAAATGCGAGGGAGCAAATCTCATAGCACCCAGCTGCACCTGGGGGGACGGGTAGCTTACGTTTTGCTCGCTTTAGTTCACTGACCAATTAGGAGCTCAGCTTTTGCAATATGTATGAACCTCATTATTGACTGTATTTAACTAAGCGCCACTCTTAATAAAATTGGGACTTGCTGACGATCATCGGATGTCCTGTCTCCCTTCGTCAACATTCCAAGACCATGATGTAAATAAAATTCATAATAAAACTAATTAATACCATGGAATTATGCTGTTTTCATAATGTGAGACATGGTGGTAAAGAAATGAGCTAGATAAAGAAAAAAAAACACCTGAGCCTGAAAGACAGCAAAGTGTCTGTTATTCACTATGTGTATTTATGTACATAAACTGATGTTTTACTTTAGCAAAAACATGTAATAAATAGTTTGCTTTGATTTTAGCCCTTCAGTGTGGTGGCCCATCACATTATATGCTGTACCATCTTCCCCACCATGGGCCCTCCTCGTCTGCACACATCAGGCCTTGATATTTTGTGCTTAAATGGGAATTGTGTTGGTTTCTGTTGACTTCAATAAAATGTTCAACAAATAAAGATGGCAGCATAAGAATGTACATTCAGCTTGCTTTTCTCTCCCATCCAGAGAACTGAGGGGTTCTGAGACCAGCAGGTGCTGGAAACTTGCCATTGAATTAGGAAGATTTACCGACAAATAGTTTTCTATTTTACCAAAAAGAAAAATATTGTATATGAGAAGTCTCAGATAAAACAAACTCCCCCTGGATTTCAAAGAATGTTTGTCACAATCAGGTTAAAACCACGTTTAAGGAAAGCCACTCCAAACAGAGCCCCAGTAAGGACTTGGTTTCTCCATTCTGTTCTGTGAGCAATAGCCCATAAGGCCATTCAGTCTGTACCTGGCAGGTGGTCAGAAAAACCTTGTATGACCCTGTATGACCGTAACTTGATGAAGAAATACAAGAAAAGGTGTTTTATTTTTCCTAATGTTTTTTGGTTTTATTGTGTGGTTTCTGTTTGCTTTTTTAAATCCTTTTGGCAAACAGGGACAGTTCTTCCTGACTGAGACCTGTTCTGTGCAGTTGTTGTACAGGTTAAGAGTCTGATTAAATTAACAGATGAGTATTTGTTTCTTTCATACAGCACTCAAACCTTGATTCAAGTTTGTTGGCTATAACTAATATGCTAAAATCAATAAACTATGAAGATACCCAGTGTTAAGAAGGATTGAAAGACTGTGACTATAATAATGATAGTCTGTATTTAATCCAGTAGTGGGTTTTGTAATTCTTATGCTTTTTTTTTTTTGTCACAGGTTTTTCATTATTCTTATACAGCTTCATACGTGATTTATAACATAAACACAAGGTAAGTCACATTGTTTTTTCAATATGATGTCACTGGCAGTGATTCTATACATAAGGTGATTCCAGTGTGTTAAGTAAAAATGTTTACATTTTTTCAAGGGAAGTTTGGGAGTTAAACCCTCCAGAAGTAGAGGATTCAGTTTTACAATATGCAGCCTGGGGCATCCAAGGACAGCAACTGGTAAGCACAGTCATTAAAAATGCTATAGAGGAAGGAGTTTATAATCATGTGTTTACTCCAGACAGACTGAAGTAAAAAAGATAAAGCCCTAAGGTAAGTGTGTGTGTGTATATATATACATAAAAATACATACTGAAGCGTATGTATGTATATTTATACACCTGTATCATGCTAGTATCGTCCTGTTTTAGCTTTTAGGAGATTGGTTTGTTTATTCTTATTTATTAACATGCTTTTTCTAGTCTAATCATAGTAAGCAGAGTGTACAATTATTGAAATAATCACATCTTCATCAAAATATGTACACAAGTAATAAACATCTTTATGACTTCTACTATGACAGCAAGAAAGTTTAAGGTGAAGAGAGATTTTTTAGTACAAGAGCAATGACAACTGGGGGTAAAAGTGAAAGCTTAACAACTAAAGGTGAATGTGATGGATTCAATGAAAAGTGTTGTTTCTATTCTGCTATGAAAATTGCAGCCAAGGTCAGTTGTGCTACATTGAATTCATAATAATAAAACCAGAAATGCTTTGGTTCCTATTTGTTTTCTACCGGTTTTACCATTTTTATGAACTTAAGTTATCCATGATCATTATGACCAACCTCAATAGGAAAAGAAAAAAAAGTGGCTTTAGGAACAGCAGTGATTTAGAAATCAACTGTGTTGTTTGTTGAGGGCAAGAGGAAGGCTGATAAAAGCTTTAGAAAAAGCATTTCAGATTATCCTTGTTACAATGTTCTAATAAGCTCATTAGTGCCCACAGGCATGATCCCAAAGACTCTTTACATGTCTAACTAGTTCAAGCAGAGGCTATAGGTCGAATGTCTAGAGAATATACGCTGTTGCTTCTAAAATGTATCATGATGGTGGAAATGTGAAAAATGTGTCTAGTTTCAATGTATTGCATTAAATAAGTAAAGGCAGGAATGAGAAAAGTAATTGGAACATGTTTGGTATGTTTTAATAATTAACCACATTAATTTATTCATGATTAGAGCATGGTGACAGGATTGACAATAACAAGTAGGTAGGTTATTTACCAGGCAGTATCACAGAATGCAGCAACCTGTGTAGGTTATAGGAGAAAGGTGATTCATTTGCAAAACTAAGCAGAATTAAAAAATATTTTAAGTTACATTTTATAAATTTTATGTATTGTCTGTGGTGTGCCTTTAATTAATAGTCTAAACTAAAACTAAAATTACATGCAGGGGATACTGGCAAATGAACTTCTTGTTTTCCTGAGGTGTTTCTTAAGAACAGGAGTAGGCTTAGCAAGCATCAACTTCAGAAAAAAATAATAAATCAGAATAATGCTATCTTTAGCAGTTTTGCCTCGATTGTTACTCTGGAGCTATGTATGAATACCTTCACATATGGGCACAGGTAGACTTCTGTTAAGTCTCAGAACCACAGAAAATAGGTGGTCATTTTAAGTACAAACTTGATTGTCCACATATGAAAATGTTACCATAATTTATGCTTCAGTGAGGATAACATTACTCATCTTTGTTAATGTCCCTAGTAAAGTTAATGTCATGGTTTAAAAATACCTGCTCTGCTGTGGACTTTATCGTGCCATATGGTCTGTAGAATAAAGAAATAACAACTTTGATTAAAACACACATCTTCTGTGTACTCTGAAAGATACCAAGTGTTGCCATTTAGATGTAAAACTGCAGTGACAGTATACTGAAGGTCACTTCCATAAGAATTGTCAATAAGAAGGATGTCCTCTTGAAGCTGTTTATGTAGTAGAAGGAGGCTTCTAAAGTGACAGAAGTGTCTTCCCACATTACCTTCCCACTTCAGCAGCAAGCCAGAAATGTAGAAGGAGCATAAATGAATAAAGACTGTTGTGAATAATCATTTTTGCTGTTGTTCAAAGGAACAACTGCCTCTAGCAGAAAGAGAACAGCAGAGATCATTCCAGTAGAATAGGTTAAATAGAGAAAAGTTGCACGACTGAGGATGCATTGCTATGATGGTACTCAGTTATATAATTTGTCATTGAAACAGTTTATCAATGAGCTTTGAATACTGATAGTATAGGAAGCAGTCAGCATTGAGACAGGGTGAAGAAGTCATAAATGGAAAGGTCTAAAACATGGTAATCCATCAGTAGAAGCTGTCAATATCACATATCTGGGTTCAAACAAAGATGCAGTCTCACAGAAATATGTTGTCAAATACACTGTGACTAGTTTACCAAAGTCCCTGCTGAAACAATACTTATTTGTCTTTTCCTTGTAATAATGGAAATAGTAATAATTCTTCATGAAACAAGCAGTGAAAGACATACTGTAAACAATGTGATTATAATTTGCAAGAGATGTTTGTTCCAGCTGAAAAGCAAATGGAGTTTGTGTGTAGAAACTTTCATCTAGACAGACTGGAGACCCATGACAGGTACCCTGTGGCCATCACATAAACAAAGTATATGAGTATCTTTCAGATGAAGTGGAATAGTCCTCTTCCAGGTGCAGTGCAGAAAAGGATAGCGATACTACAGCCATGAATATTTCAGCAGAATTAGCACAGAAGGCACAGGTATGACTGACTGAGCCAAAAAAATCTACCTTTACCCTATAACTATTTGGAAGGTCCTGGATTATATTCATTGATGTCGAGTAACGCATGGACTTGAATCAACTGTTTTCAATAAATATAACTGTAGTGTAGGACAAGATGTTTCCAATCCTTAGTTCTGCAAACACCCTAAATAACAACATAGCCTACACAGGAATCTTAATTTAAATTCTTGACATGAGGGGGAACAATGAGGAGTTTCAAATATGTAATATAAGGAAGCCAGGAAGTGCTGATTGCTTAGAGGAGATAATGTGGCTGCAGTGAAATTAATACACATTAAAGCTTCACATTCTTGAGAAAATCAGTTATCCACTGTTAAAAATAATTTCTAGAGTTGTTTAGTGGGATAGAAGGCCACATGTCGCTAGTGAAGAACAACAGAGGTAGATTTATATCACATGCCAGATCAATGGCCCATGACACCATTGTTTTGAAGCTACCATTGTGGTTGCAATTTATTTTGGTTTCTTGCTGTTTACCTAGAGTAGAGGATTTTGTAAAGATTAAGAGAAAAGCTTAGAGAAACATGTGCTGTTTTAGTCATGACATTTTGGTGGAGGAATTGATAATGTTTGCCATTGGGAAAGAGAAGCTTCTGTCTAATGAATTAATGTATTTTAAGGTCACATAGCTGTTATTTTTGAGAACTGTTTTCAAGGTCGCAGTCTTTAAATTGCTTTCAACTGTTAGAACTGTGCCAGGTCTAGAGTACCGTTTCTGCATGTCTTAGTGTGTTAGGGAGCTGTTTGTGTATTGGCTAAATGTTTCTCATATTTGGTCATATTCCACTAAAATTTTGAGAGGTCAGTTGATTATCTCTTTAACTCCTATCTTTACCTCACATGTACAACATTAAGTATTTCCAAGGAAAATAGACTAGCACAACTAGATATCTAATTAATTTCATTAACATTTTTCTGCCTTGAGTTTTCTTGTTGCAAGTGTCTCAGAAAGAGATATCCCATACCTGGAAGGAAGGCTTTACTGAGGAGGAGAATGCTTGGGGGAATTTTGGAGGACCTCTGGTGTTGAGATGGGCAATTTTTATCCAGTGTTCTCTCTTCCTTGGCCTTATTTTCTCCAGTAGTTTTTAGCAAAGGTTTTCAAGTTTCTGTGCTGGGCCTGGCCTGTATCTGATACAGGGGAGACAGCTCTTTTTATCACTATGGAGATGTATTGTGATAGAAGGCTGAATATAAGAACTGGCATCTGGTCTTCAGTGCACACAGAGTTTTCTATGAAAGATGTAGCGTTCATCTGCAGGGCTTCTTGTGCTACAGATAATTCTTATGGTTAGCCAGCAGATGGATTACTTAAAGTAGCTCCCAGCGAAGTGTGGTTAGAAGTTGTTCAGTTTAACATACTGTTTTTTAAAGAAATTTTGAAAAGTTTAAGTTTCTTCTGCCTGGCTGGTACACGTTGTTTATTTTGTATGACATACTTTATTTTCACTTCATTCTGTGAGCATATATCCACATAAGTCACTCTGTCTTTGTGTTTATAATAGGTATTTCTGTTATTTATTGCTTTGAGCTCAATATTCTTTTGATATGTTGTTTTTGAAGGGTGATTGGATATATATAAAAAAAATATATGGATTTGGATTGATCAGCATAAATAATGATTGATTGACGTATGTGTGAATGTCTATTTATAAATAAATGCATATTTTAACAAAGAAGAAATCAAGAAAATAGTGAAGTTATCCAGAATACTAAAAAGATCTTTTGTAGAAGCTTAATGACTTTCTCAGTCAAAATTTGACGCTGTCAACAAAATATAGCATTACCAAGTGGTAGGACTGAAGATGATCTTTGACTATGCTTTAACATAATTGAGTTCATCATTGTGTAGAATTACCTATTATCCTGTGTACACAAAGAATAGTGTATTGACTGTAGCTGAATTGTGGATTCAAGATGCTCTCATCAATTTTTAGAAAATATTTTAAAGATTAGAAAACAAGAAAATTGCCCTCTTGTTCCAGGAAATGGAACAGGGTACTCAGAGATAATAGGGCTTAGAAGCTGAAGCTT
The DNA here is from genome assembly GCA_013389865.1 of Piaya cayana. Taxonomy (NCBI): domain Eukaryota; kingdom Metazoa; phylum Chordata; class Aves; order Cuculiformes; family Coccyzidae; genus Piaya; species Piaya cayana. The sequence continues at coordinate 96,153 of WAAB01018580.1, read as the reverse complement.
TTATGAAAAGGATTTTTTTAAGAAATCCAGTAAAAAAGGACCTCACCTTGTATTGAAACTACCTAAAACCAAGAATCTGATGGAAACACAGAAACAAAATGGAGCAAAATGTGTTTTAATTGTCATTAATAAATACACCAGTTCAAGAAATCTCTACCTCTCAGCTTTACCCTTGTTGTCTTGTTTGGAGGTTCATCTTGCCTTCCCTGCCCCCTCAACACATTGGCCCACAAAAATATACGTATCTGTCAGACTGTTGAATTAACATATTAACATGAAATTTACTTAAAATAGCCTTCTCTTCCAGATTTTAGCCTTTTTTCCCTGTGGCTTTCAAATACTGTTTTTGATAATACAAATACTGCAGCAGAAGACTTCTTTGGTGTTATATTAGCTGTCATGTGCAGAGATAAGCACTAGACTAATTTTAGTTGTGATAGATTAGCAGGACTGTGCTAGACACATACCTTACTCGACAGTTGCTTTAACAGACATTAGTTATTGAAAGCTTCATTTGCTCTTTGCTCTAACAAGGTTCAAAGCACAAATATTATAAAAATCAGTAACTTAACTTTCTGTAAAATATTTGCCATGTGTTTTTAATTTTTGCATAATTAATGCTGTGGGTGCTTGGCACCCCCTCCTGGCAAAAGCACTTCTATTTGCAAATGAAGAAGAAAAGATCTCTAAGGGTTCACGAGCCAAGCAGAAGCTTAATTAATGGTAATGAAGTAGCTCCTAAATAAACATATTTAATCTACTGTTTTTATTTTTAAAGTCTTTTGCTCTTTTGACCTGCTGTATTTTTACATAAGTAACTTAAAATGGCATATGGAAGGGTCAAGGCTTTATTTCATCGTTCTTCTCAATAATGATGCTAATGAAGCAAATGGCAGTGAAAGTGAAAAGAAAATGTTTTTTGCTTGAATTTATTCTGAAAATCAGAAATAAGCAAGAAATTTTAATATGACATAAACCTCAGGTATAATTTCTTACTTGAAATGTATGAGGGATTTCTTGGAGAACTTCTGTACTTCAAATCATATTTGGAGATCCTTTGTTTTGTGGAGGATGTTTCTATAAAGAAAGGGAACCTGAATGGTTAAGCATTGCCTGTCCCATTGAGTTTTTAAGGTATTTGACCAAAATTCTGTTGAAGTCATGTCTTTCTGAAGGCAATGAGAAATTAAGGAGGCTACTAAATCTGTTTTATTTCTGTTCCAAATTTTTTAATCACATTTCTAAGCTCCAGCTGGGAAACTTATTATGTCAGAGGCTGAGGATTTGAAATAAAAAGTGAAAACATTTTCAGAAAATGGGCACATAAAAAGACTTTTGACTGGCAGGTAAAAATCAGATTGTGTGTTATTTTGCAAGACTGGACATTCCGGGGGTTTTTTTGGTGTTAGATGTAGTGCGTTAAATGGTCAGATCCTGTTACGAAATTATATGAAAGCCACTTGTGAGCTTACATGCAAAAGCTTTCTGCTGCTTTATTTTTGATCCAAGAACTACTTTATCAGATTCATGGTATGCATGAAGAATGTAATATCTTTCTTCATGTAAGAATTAGAGCTACCTAACAGTCTTAGGTAAAACTATTTTTCCTAAGCTGCTGTTGGAATCTTGTATTTCTTGAACTGGCATTGTAAAATGTAAATGTTTGGGGGTTTTTTTTTGCCTTTCCATCTAAATAATTAAATTCAAACTCTTCTTCAAAGAAAAAATTAGATTATTAGTTTCTCTGAAGGTATTCTACTGAACTAATTTCCATTTTCAATTATTAATTTCTGGGTGCCCACTCCACTTAAATATAAATGAAGTTGGAGAAGAATGAGCATTAAATGCACATTCTCTGCTTTCAAAAGTGATACTCAGTAGAAAGAAGTTGTTTCCATCTTTGAAAAGAGGCGTAAAGATTGCAGCAGGAAAACACAGTTATGGGAAATGGGGCAAAATGCGTTTTTACATACAAAGGTTGGATATAAAATCTTATGAGCTCTAGGGAGCAGGAACATTTGTAAACAGAAGCAGAGCTAAGCTGAATATAGAAGATACTGCTTTATCATTTTGCTCAGTGAAATGCAGTGAATGTGTCCTGATATCAAAAGTAACCTAAAAATATTAACTATTAAAGATTAAGTATTACTAGCCCTCTGTGAGAACAGCTACGTTGCTGTGTCTGAAAGATGTGAAGAAATAATGAAAAAATCTTACGTTTTATAGGAGCATTATTCCTCTACTACTGTTTTTCATGTGGAACAATAAAAGGCCCAGCAGCTTTATAGTGAATAAATTAAGAGGGGAGATAAAAGATGTTTCCTTTCCCCTTGCCCTGATCCTTACTCTTTTATCAGCACTCTAACATGTAGCTAATATTGAATCAGTATGCACACCATGCACACAGGTGTTGCACTTTTCTGTCCAGTCTCATATCGATAACTTCTGTAAGCAAATATTTTGGAAATTTGATGTAACTTTGTGCTAGAAAGTGAATTATTTTCTTTGCACAAGTATCTGTGTGCATGTGTTTATATGTATACACGCAATCTCACACAGATGTGCAAACAAGCAGAGACATGGTTGTTTGATAGGAGCAATCATCAGGACTTTTCTGTGTAACAGTCTGCAGGGAGCGATGATAATAGAAATACGCCCCTCTCATCTTGACTGTCGTGTTGTTTAGCAAGTGTGTGGGTAACAAAGCATATCTGAATATTCACGCTTCCTTCTGTTAAGTAATGTTAACTGCAAGTCCAGTGGCTCATAAAATAGGACCGCTGCGCTTCCTGTGTGAAAATTGTGTAGCTTCATGTAATGCAGAAACAAGAAAATTATACCTCCGAAGTCTAAAATGCTTTACAAATAGCCACCTATAAAAAGTAAATACACAGTCTAGGAGGAGAGAGGTCAAAATCTGATTGAAACTTCTGTTAAATCAGAGTTGGGAAAGATTAGCTAACAGGCTTTATTATGGACTGTATTTTCGTATAACTCCAAAATCCTGCCCAAAAATGTTTGCAGACTCACTTATGTCTATTTTTCATATAATCACTTAGTCACGTCATTGTTGATATTAAATAAGTATTCTATATGACAGGATGAGATGTGGAATTTGTGTTCATCTTTTGATAATGTAATGTAAATGTCAGTTTTATCTGTGAGATAAGAAAAACAGGTGTACACTATTTTCTATTACCTCCATACCACAACAGGAAAAGGAAGAGGAGAATTCACTATGGTAAATTGTCAAAATGTAAAAATAGAGGATTTTAAAGAATTGGCATTTCTAGTGCCTGTTTGTTGAAGTTCTAAGCCACGGGTTGTTTCAGCCAACGGTAAACACAGATTTTATTTACTTTTTGTGAAATTTTTGCAGACTTCTGAGTCCCTGTGGAAGTACCAATGCCTACAGAGTTCAACTAGGAACAAGTTAAAGGCATGAAACCAACTTGGCAGGAAAACCAACTCTTGCTGTGTGCATGTGTCCTCTAGCTCTTCAACTGATAGGGTCTGTTTACTCTATGATAACATTTATTTTCTTGTTTGCACACAGTGCCCACTAATATATAGACAAGTTTCTGTCAGTGGAAATGACAGTGACTCCCTTCTTCAGAAGGGCTGAACCTCCTTTTTCCTCTGTGATGTGTCCTTGAAAGTTAGTTCAGTTCTTCCAGTGGTCTAGATATGACATCCTAGCCCAGTTTAGATTGATGGGCCACGTAAGTCAACCAGGATTTTATGTATTGCATGTGGGTAAGGATGGAGTAAATTATCCTTGTTACTATAAACAAAAAAACAAATAAATAAAAGCTGTAAATACTTTATGGATGATGATATTGAAACTCTGTCAGCAAGATAGCTGTGAAGAGATTAAAAAAAAAAAATCCAACCAGGTTATGACCATGCACCTTTGGGCATGTTTAATGCTTGTAGGCTCTTTCTGGTTTAGCCACATTCTTCCTGAAAAAGTGACATTAAATTCCATCATCGCCAACCCATAACCATCTTTACCTGGGGTTTTTCTTCCCTGCAGTGGGGTTATGACTTCCACACTGTGTTTGCAATGAGGGATCAGAGCAGATTAAACTCCTGCTGTGCTGTGTTAAAGTGACTTAGGTTTTTGTGCTGACTCAGCCTGAGCCAGACAGTGAGATGCAGACAATTGCTTGTGGATGTGTAATGGGGAAGAGTCTGTAGTCACCGAGAGCTTCAAGGCCTGGACAGCCCTGGAGAATAAGTGTTAAAAGGTCAGGTATACTGTTGATTTGTGGGAGAAAACAAAGCATGGATTGGCAAGCAGGAAAGAAGGCTGAAGGTTCCAGCAATCAGCTAACACTTAAGATTCTTGATTTGTGCAAACAATCTGGTATTAGAAAAGTCTATTTTAAGCTGGTGGGAACAGCATTAATGAGGAAAACAGAAATCTATGCAGATCAATATATTTCTCATTGTTTTGTGTGGAAAGAAAGCAAAATTAAAGTGTTCCTTCACATACTCTGAACTGTCCCAAACAGAAAAGCTACCATGTGAGTTAGTCAGAATTTTCTCATTCCTATCTGTGTTATTCCTAGTGAGGTGTTTTAAGACGAGCTAGTTTTCTTGCATTGAATGCCCTGTCTATGTGAAGTGGTAAATGGCTCTACTGAGTAGATGTCATCCACTAAAACACTGGCCTATCGAGGTACTGAGGGACATGGTTTAGTGTTCGATAGGAATGGTTGGACTTGATGATCCGGTGGGTCTCTTGCAACCTGGTTATTCTATTATTCTATGATAAAGACAACTGACAGGTAGACCAGTGTGCACAGTGGGAATACCAGGCACATGTACCATATGACAAGATAGGCTGGGTCAGCAATAGTAGGTGAAAGGACAAAGCATTGTGTTAAGCCCTGCCTGCATTTTTCATATAGGAGATACTCAGAAGCATTCCGGTCTAGTTCAGCATTTTAATAATGTACAAAGTTCTTAAGGATCATCTGCCACTGTAGGAATAGTAGGAAGTGTGAATATTACTTTATAGCACAGCATTTTCTGTCTCTTTTGACTTTGACTCATGCTGTTATGATGCTGTTTTCTTACCTTTTGTCAAAGAAAACAGAGACAATTCCCTCTCTGGCACCAAGTCCAGACATTTCTGTTAGATATTTGTCCCATCTTCCAACATTGCTTTTTTATTCTTGAGTAGCTAGCTTGATTTTTTTTTTTGGTGGGGTTTCAGTTATGAATTGATCTGTCTGTGCATAATTGAAGGCTTGATATCAGTGTGAGATGAACCTTCTAAATATCAGAGATCATTTTAAAAGGTTTTATGGTAAGGGCAAATTATGATTTTATTACAAATCTGTAGGAACAACCTAGGCATGTAAGAGTGACATTTCTGTCCACGCTCTTCCATGCTGGTTCATTAGTCAGAAGCTGTCAATAAATGTGAGGAACAGGGTGTGTGATTTCCTAGGCATACGCTGTGTATAGATGTCTGTTATACACAACACTTACACAAAGACCAGAGGGCTGAGCAGTTCAATCCCTCGAAGACATTTTGCAAAGTGATGCAGCCAGTGTGGTTCTTCCCAGCTTCATGGGAAGGACCCAGACTATCAGCCTGGGGGCAAAGCACTCTCAGTGTAATATGCTGTGCAATCACAAAGATTTATGAAGTAGCTTTTTGTATAGGTTGTACTTCAGGTATTAGATGGAGGGGGGTTAATATAACGTGTAGCACAATATTTGCACTCATGCGTGAGTCGTCATGGGATTAGGCAGGGTGTGAACTGAGTGAATGTCATGATCCAATATAATTGGAAAGGCAACATAATTAATGTGTCTCTAAACAAAAGAGGGCAATGCTTCCTCACTTTTATTGCAAACCAAGGACACAAACATCAGACTTATCATGGATTTGCTGACAAACTGTGAGTTCATGGCCTAGTTCATTCTGTGACATTAGTAACTAATCTTATAGCTGCATTATGAGTGCATCCTTGCTATTGTTTACAGTAGATTTATAAACTATCTAAATAGCAATTAACTATAATAGCCTTGTAGATCGTTTGCAGTTGTTCAGAAACGATTGCGCCAACACATCACTGTGATGCAGTGGCATTAACCTAGACAGCATAAAACTGATGCTTCAGAGTTCTGTTCTATTGTTCTTGCTACGTCTGACAGCTTGATAACTGCAAAAATAAAATTAACGTATTGTATCTGAGAAAACAAAAAATACAGTATATGACATTGGGATGTATGTGCTTTGAGGCCTCCATATTTTATACTGATGAATAGTTACTTCTTCTCTGCCTTAATTACAACATAATTAAAAGGGTTTGAAAGCTTCCCCTGAGAAAATTCCTGTCTAGGTCAATTAGAACCTTTAAAATTGATGCCTTTAAAGAGTGAATATAGTTATTGTTTACGATTATAATTGTTATTATGTATTATTATTAGGTATTATTTATTTTCTGCATCATTTCCAATGTGTCTGATGATTTTGAAACACAGATCATATAAAGGTAGATTTGTGTCTACTGCCATGGTCCGGTGAGGTAGCTGATGGTAACGCCTGTACCCAGAGTCTGCATAATTTAGTGGTACACAGGGAACTGTCGGGTAGGAGATGGAGCAAGTCAGAGCTGCACATCTCTGGAACTTTTGTACAAAGTAACCTGACCTGCAAAAGGAAAAAATCTGCAATGAGATGATCAGAGCCATCCTGCGCTACTGGAGACTTGGAAAGCAGATATATTGCAAACTGTATTGGACATTTTAGCCTGCAGTCCCTGTCTGTGAGAGCTCTCAGTCTAAATAGACTGCAGATATAATGTAAGGGAAAGGGATATAATATAAAGCTGCTTTGCAATACAGTTACATAAGACCTTCCTTGAAATTTTCATCCTGCAATGTACGTGATCTGGATAGAAAGTTTGTAAGATGTGAAAAAAACCCCCGAATTTTGGAAAAAACCTGTGTAAATGTAACTGACAAAGTCACTAATGAATACTTCAACCATTGACACTTCATACTTTTAAAAGCTTTATAAGCCATTTTCCTGTGTTTTATAGTATCCAAAATATAGTAATTCTCTGGTTCTGGAGATCGCTGCAGGACCTCTAAGACATCAGCAGGATAATCAGTCGCACAAATGAAATGCATCATAACCATCTTGAGTAATAGTTTGTCACACTGCATTTTACTTGCCTCTCAGCGTGTGTCCCAGTTCATTACCATGGAGCTTCTTGCACAGCTTATTAGCATGGGCAAGGATGGCAGATACTGACCTTTTTTACCTTGCTGATTTTCCAGCATGGGCAAAGGACCCTGGGAAATCTGATTTGTCCTTGTGATTTTGTGTACAGTGGATCTCACTTCCACATGTATATGGCATGGTAAAACGACACCTGATTTGAAACACCCATGTACAGAACACTGTCACAGGCACCTTGGTGGTGTCCCCATTATCCTGACTGTGCGTGTAGCCCAGGAGCGGTTTGAATGACCCCTATGCCACTTTATTCTGTAGAGTTATGTTGTAGATGGGTGCTATTTGAGTCTCAGGCAGTAAGGGGAAACGAACCAAATGGTGTCACACCACCAGTTTATCACACAACACAGGGAAAGCCATCTCATTCATGCAAACAAATAGAGACCTGAAGGATTTCTCTGGCTCACTGCAGCATGGGCCCTTTTGCTCATGGCTGTAGAGGAGCTTTGATGTGGACTAGGAAGTTTGGATTGCCATTGCAGAGCTCCTGATTGGGTATAATAAGCAACTGTACCTGTATAACACGGTACCTCCAGTTCTTCTTGATGTTGGAAAGTGTTTTACTCTCAAAATGAGCATTTTTTTTTCGCATGAGAGGAGAAAAAGAAATAACAGTTATATTGTTGTTGCATTGACATACAAAACAAGTGCACCTTGTCCTTCAGTGGGAAGCTGCTTTAAACTAAACAAGATTTTGGCAAGAGAAAAGGGCAGAAAGGGGTACTCATCTTCTGAAGCAGTGGGAATAATAATGGTCTGGCAAACCCAATTGAAGTCCCTAAGCCTCAGAAGTATAGGAAGGAAAATCACAGATTACAAGAAAAACTTTCTTTGTTCAGTTTGGACCCAAAGAAGAAAACAGACATTACACTGGGACTACAAGTAATGTAATCTTCTGTTGGAATGTTCTGTTGGAGAAAAATGCATCCATCAGGGCTTTGGAGCNTGGAAAAAAAAAAACATCCATCAGGCCTTTGGAGTATGTTGAACAGTGGTAGAGAAGATGCCAATCCAGGTTTTTATTCACAGTGGTAATTTATAGACAGATATTGTGATTGATTTGTAATATTTTTTGAATTGGCAAAAACAAATTTTAAGTTTTTCGAGTGGAGCTATTTGTATAATTTTTTCAGATCTGTAAGCCAGAAAGTGGTAACAAATATGTTAAGTACTGAAATGAAAGCCAGACTTCTTGTCTTAACTGAAAGTGTTGAAAAAACACAACCAAATGGTTTGATTTTAATTTCTTGAGTTTAATGCCTTTCTGTAATACAAAATTAGTTCAGATATTATTTATGAATCAAGAAAGTGTGTAGATATTGGCATTTTACATCATTTGAGTCAAACCAGCAGCAGAAATTGAAACTCTCTTTTAAAAAATAAATAATTTAAAATGTACTGATTTAATTTAATACACCACTTATTTATTTGTTTAAGATCACTTATTTGCCCTGAACTTTGCATGTAGAGTAGTATGTTGTTCAGGAAACATCGACTCGTGTGATTTATGTAATGTGTATGTATGATCACGCACTACAAACACCACCAAGCAAGTCTTGATAGATCTGTTTATCTTCACGCTAATTTTTCCTCATAACATTTATGTGAGAGAACTCTGTGCCAGTATCTTTGACTCTGGGTTTTAACTGCTTGTTTACTGCTGGTTAAACTGGCTATATGAAAGCTATTGAAACTGTGCTTACACATTCTACTCCTTTAGCTGTGGACTAGATAGCATAACAGGTTGTTCTCATTCCCTCACTGCTGTGTGTTTTATTCCACTGTATGCTCAGGACTAGAAGCAGCACAGCTGCTGCCAGCTTCATGGGATCTTCTTTCCCTCCCCAGTACCCGGTTAAGCTGTGAAATAGTCAGTCAACTTGGTATTGTACCTGGAATTGAAGTAGTCATGGTTTGATCTCTGAAGAGCAGAGCAGTCTACCAAATTTGCTAACAGATTAAGAAAGTTTGGTATTATTTGTGCTGACAGGTTTTAGATTGAGAACATATTTCATCTGGAAATTTTAGTGACTGTTGTAACTTAGGGCAGTTGGATTTGGCCCCGGTTACTCTATGGTAAGACAGGAGACAGAACAAATAGTAAGAGGTGAGCCCAGATGGAAAAAACATCTTGAAGCTTTTGAAGAATTAATTATCCAACTAATTAGCTGGCACTCTCATAAGAAGAAGGGCTGGAATTTTGCCAAATGCTTAGAAAATTAAGAAGTCTGGTAAATCCTGTGCTGAGATGGAGCTGTCAGCTGTGATGATGATGATGATGATGATGATGAGGATGATGGAGTCAATTGGTTAGCCAGACTATATTCATGGGGGCACAGGACCACACTTGTTTCTGTGTCAATGAAAATACTTAACCATGTGAGTAGAGTAGATGGTGCAGTTTAGTCATCTGCTAGAACCTTGGGCTCCAAAGAATGGTGAACTGTGTGTCCTTGCCAAAGTCACACTGGAATATAGCCGTGGATGGACTGCCTGAAGATGCTGTAGGCTGATGTCTTCATCACCATGGTAAGCAACTGCGGAGCTGTGCATGCAGCAGCATTTCCTGATGGTTGCCTTCTGGGCATAGTTAGAATTTCCTTAGTTTTATCATAACTGATATTTCCTATGTGAAAGGTAAGGGAGTCTGTCATGTCCTCTGGGGTGTTAAATGGAAGTGCTGAAGTTGTTCTGAGTTGGAATGCTTATTTGTATATTTGTTGGTCATAGTCTGCAGAAGTACAAGGCAATTTCCTCAGTTCATAGGTAGGATGCTAACCTGTAGTGGGAGAGACCAGTGCTTGTTGTATGGATATTTTTTTTTAACCAAAGATGTATTGATGCAGGTGCTGCCTTGTTTGCTTTCCAGCTGTATCTGCCCAGTAGCTTTAGAGTTTCATTGGCACATTCCTTCAGCTAGGTGTTTGTCCTGATGAATCCATTTAATCAGATCCGTTGGTTGTGCCATTAATCACATTCCATTATTTCTTTCCTTTAAAACATGGTGCTGGTTTCTAGGTATTATTTTATCTTGAAAATTTATTTGCAGGAGCAATTAGAACTTCTGTAAGGGTAAATTTTGGCTGCAAATTCCACTGACACTTGCAGTTTTCATTACCTATTTTTGTTATTATTGATGGCAAAATCTATTTGTGCTGATTGTATCAATCTGGAAGTCAAACAAATCTGCCATGCTCAAGCTCTGGAGGATTAATTAGAATGATTCACTCAATAAGTTAGGAAAATAATTCCCTGATATATTATCCATTATGGGATAGGTGTCCCAAGTTTTCCATATGATAAATGTTGAGGGAGTTTTAAAGGCTGTGCTAAATGTTTTTATTCTGTCTTATCTGTTAGTGACTTCTGCTATGGTTGCACATCTAGTACTGTGGAAAAATTAGGCTGATGATATGCAAACTTGTGCCTGATAGCACTCTACCTTTTCATGTCTTTTAAACTGTGGTGACACTAAATCAACAAATTATGACACGGGGTAACAAGTACCTGGTTGTTGTACAGAGTGGGGAGACAAACCTTTAGCTTGGGCAAAGCATGACATGAGTGAGTAATGTTTCTAGATTCAAGATGATTCTCTCTTCTGTTGGGGAACAGTAGTTGCAGTACATTATACCTATAGAGTTAGTGTTCGTATAACCTATTTTAAGAACCTGTTGCCTATATGAATATAAGTTAAGCTACTTTATATTCATATAAAAATAATTTTATTCCTTTGTGTGTTAGAGAAATACCTAGTCCTAGATTGTGAGGTCTAGCTCCTTAACCTATGTTTTTGGAGGAATTTACTGAGAGAGGAAGAAAAAAAAAAAAAAAGAAAAAGAAAAAGCTCTGGTAGCTTTTCTCTGCAATAAGACTGATGACTCATTCCAGGAAAGGAGATTTTGTCAGCAAAGGCTGCAGCTTTGAGAGATACATTCCTCTTCCACCTGAAGAAAACTGGGCTTTAGCTTGTAATTACAAGTCTGAACTTTAGTGTCTAGATGACTTTCTAGGGTATGTGCAACTTCTGGCTATGGTTCTATCTCAACTGCCAGGGCTAACTGGCTGCTGGCAGCTTCTGGTAGGGAAGCAGGTCCTGCTTTGGTAGAGAGCTCAAAGCCCTGCTCTGCACACACTCACTGCTTCTGTGCAGGCTAAATGATCGACGGTGACCTCCACACAGCTCCAGGTAAATGCTCCGACTGCCCAACCGGTGAGTAAAAAAGCTTGTCCTGTCGCCAGTCCGCTACCCTGCAGTCAGAGGAATGATTGAGTATGGATATGCCCATGCAGAAGGCTTCAGTAGAGTACCGAAAGGGAAGAAGTGGAGTATTTTTCTGTAATCTAGCAGCTTTTCTCTGCCTGTAGTGTTTGAAATGATTAAAGACACACAGGGGGCCTCTCCAGCTACTGGCACGGGGTTTGCCGTTCAGCTGTGGGTTTAGATGTCTATGTTGTCACAGCTGCCTGCCATCTGGAAATACCTGCTAGGAATGGGTGCTCAGCTTAAGACCGCAGCCTGAAATAAAATAATGTAATTGTGAAACATGTTGCAAACAATAAATAAGTGTTTTGGGAGAAATTAATTTAGAAGAAGGTTTATGAAAAAAATAGAGGCTGACAGATCTGAAAGGAGGAAGAGGATTAATGCTGTAGGTAAGACATTAGAGCAAGTGAGCCTGAAATTCTTCACAGTCAGTTGAAATAAATGTGGTCATTATCAAAAATTAGTTTCTCACTAATCCAAAACATTCTTGCAGATGCTTTTCATTAATTGGAAAATACTTAATAAAATAATGGAAAAAAAAAGCTGTGGGTTTTTTTTCCTTTAACTTGGTTTAAAGCTTTGTGTGATCAGGTGTTCAAATTCTCTAAGAAAACAAAAATCGAATAATTTTGAAGGCTGTAGATTTTTATGTTTATCCCCATTTACTGCATCATTAGCTAAGATTCTTAAGTAAAAAATAATTTTAAATATTTTAAAGATACTTAGGAAGTAGGTGGTGAAGAGAAGAGGTTAACAAAAATGTAATAATAATTTTCATATAAGATAGCTTAGCCTGGTTCCACTTTGTGCCTTTTTCAAATTACTTTCTTATCGTCATGCCTGAAAGCTGTGCAAGCATTTGGGCACAAAGCCACTGATGTATTCATGAGAATATCTCTCTGATACGCAGTTAGCAGCTCCTCTTCTAGAAGCTTGGAAGGTTCGGTAGTTACTGTCCATGTTTTAGTTGTATGTAGTAATTAGACCCAAGTGTGTACTAAGAAAAGCCCTTTTACTTTATCCCAAATACCTGAGTGGAGATATTTTTTTGAAATTTTTGATTTATGGGTCATTGCCCAAAGCACAGTATACAAAGTGATGAGGTAAGTGAAGTACTCACCCTGGAAACCTTCGGGCACATTTTCAGTTGTACTTACTAAAGTCAGGGTTTTTGCTACACGTATTTGAAGGTTCTGCTCCAAGAATAATTTTTTGTTGTTGTTTTGATCAATAAGTTTTGTCCCAGTGTCATGATTTTCTGTCTGCTTTGCCATATTTGAGAGTTTCTGTTGTAGGAATATTCGCAGTCTGAATCACAACCACTTGGTCTATCTTTCACTCAATTTTAAAGTCTGAATTGTGGCTCATAAATTGAACTTCTGTGCATTGCCTTACTACAACAAATCAGGAGCAGCAGCCAGCACCTAAAAAATAAAGATTTCCATCTAATATTTGTGGTTTTGAAATAAAAGCCTGGAAATACATTTTAGTACAATGTGAAGTAGAATGGTAAGGAGTTTTCTGCAGATACTTCACCAGAAAGCATTGGTGGCAATGTTTAAATTAAACAAGAAAGTTAAATATGAGTGAACCAAAGAAAAGAGACCTTATTGTTTTGCAGGGAGGGGACATCTTGACCATGGTGACTTCCTCTGCTTTTGAGTGCTGATGTAGGATGCTTTGTGCATTTCAGCTGAGGAGTAGTTCCATTTCTACTCTTATTTGGTGGGCTTGTGATAATCCACATAATATAGAATCATAGAATCATAGAACAACCAGGTTGGAAGAGACCCACTGGATCATCGAGTCCAACTGTAATAAATGGAACAGGCTTGGGTCAAGCAGAAGGACTTTAATTTGTAGTTTTTAATGGGAGCATGCATCTCTTCCTCCTGGGAGAAGCTCACCTTTCTGTCACTCAGGTGTCCTTCTGTGTGGCATGACAGGGCTGCAGCTGCTTCTGGCTTTGCACCTGCAAGACCAGAGGGTCAGGGCGCTGCTTGTGTGTGTGCGCTGGGAAAGGTCCCATGAGCAGCACAGCCCAGACAGCTCTGCAGTGAGCTCCTCCCTCCCACACTCAGTCATCATTTGTATTTCTGTTGCACTCCCCTGACAGCATCAAGTTGTTATAAGTTGATAATAATACCCATTTGGAGCTGTTTTCTCCAATACCTGCGTCTTTGTTGGTTTTGTGCTTGCTGGAGGAAAAGTTGCGTGTGGATGTGAAAATACTGGCCCCATTGAGCTGCGCCATCGCCTTCAGAGGAGGCCAAGATTTCACCCACTGTATTTGCTTTTCTACCTCTGAGCTGTTTGTGTTTACAAAACCTTCTGAACTGCTATAAAACGCCACTGTTTGTTTTCCTCCTGAAGACACTTCACATCTGACACCCTCTCTTACAGCAGGAGGAGCAGAGAGTGGTGTCATGGCTACAGAAGGCAAACAGGAGGCAAAAGCTGGTAACTAGGGAGAAAAAGCCCACTTCACTACTCTCTGGTAAAGCCACAGTTGTTATGCACGTGCTTCTAGTCTCAGCTATTTTCCAAGGGACACGAAGCCAAGATGCTTCGCTGTCAGTCAGTCTTGTAGGCGCAGGCATTTGACAAGTGCACTCCATTTGGCAAATCTATTCACAATCTTGTGAACAAAATTTATTTCAACTATTCATTTATTAATATTTCAGTATTTTTACAGTTATATATGCAATACAGTTGTACCATATAAATAGTATACTGGGTAGAAGAATTCACAATGAGTATAACTTCTAGAAATTACTTCCTTGGCTGTGTTTTGCTGGCAGTAATGTCAGATAGGAGATTAGGGTTTTTTGCGGCTACACAGAGTACTTGTGCTTAATTGAATGCACAGCTTGGATTTACAGAGAGCGAAACAAAGAGCCTCTCAGGCCACTACTGGTATCTTTCACAATAATGTCACTCCTACTCTGCTGCCTCTTTTGCTGCAGAAATCAACAGTTTGTTTTGAATGAGTTAAATAATTACAGATGAGCACTTTGGCATGGTAAGAAATGGAAGGGAATGCAGTCCTGACTGCAGGGTTCAGCAGTATCATTATAGGAAATGTGTACAAAGCCATTCCTGTTGGTACAAACAACAATTAGTGGGCTTTATGTGGAAAATGACACCTCTTGAAGTGTAAGAAATATTCAAAATTACAGATGGGATCAAATGACTAACCATAATGGTGAATCATTTTAAGTTTTTTTTACAGCCTCAAGCATGGGGATGTTGATCTTTCAAAATGCTGCTGTTAGTTTGGAGCAATACTTGCCAGGGCACCAGCGCTAAATCATTTATGGACATTTACATCATGTTTAGTTACGTGAAGGAACATGGAACAGTTGTATTTCATAAATGTTTTGCGAAGGAACATAGATTAATTGTTTCTAATGTTAAATTCAAGTAAGCAATGAGCTCAGCGTTAGCTAGGCAGAGACTTGCTGGGAAGCACTGAAGTTTTTCCAGAACTCTAAAACGTTCTGATCCATATGTTCAAGAAAAAAAAAAAAGGTTTTTGTGCTAGCTTTCAAAGTTGAAAGAACACATGTCATGAGTGATGAGGACAGAAGGGAAACTTTTGATGACAGAATAGACTAAGAGGATTCTGGGGTTGTTCAGAGGGTGGCTGAGAGCTTGTTCAGGACAGAGACAAAGCCGCATTATGAAATGAATGGGAAATAAAGCCAAGGAAGCTGCAATCAATGACACAACAGTGTGTATTCCTTCTGAGATATTTACTTATCTGAAATGTGTCAAATGGAATTAGCGATGCCTGCTAACTAGTAATAACAGGATTAAAGACCTTTGTGGTGCAGTCATAAAACAAGTAGTTCTTAATCCTGTGCTTTGACTGGCACTGGTGGCTTTAAATGTAAGTTTTTTACTGCAGAGACTAGACACTACAGGTATCTTCTCTGTTAAAAGTACAAATGACTTTAAAAATGGGGAGAGAAGTGAAAATTAGAAGCTTAAATGAAATAGAATCATTTGATCAAGTTTTACTGGTAATCTGAAAGTATTTGTTCATATAAGAAGAGGTTGTCAACTGTGAGAAATGGCTCCTTACAAACAATAGTCATTAGAGAGGTTGCCTCTGCTTACGCTATCTGTAATTTAGTCTGATAGGAATATATTTAATTCACTTAAAAAGCAAGTACTTCACTGAATTATTTTGTTTTTCTTGGTTAAGGAATTATCTTTGTTATTACTTGTATGTGTTTCTTTTACCTTAGGAAAAAAAGTACATTTTTCACTGTGGAAATCAACATTAGTGGGAAGTGTTTTTCAATATTATTTCAAAACCTAAGCATCTGCAACTTTCCCTGATCCTTGTTTTCTCTTAGTGTTAATGCTGTGTCATACATCAGATGTCGACCAACACTCTCAGGTCCTTCTCTGCCAGGCAGCTTTCTAGCCACTCTTCTCCTAGTCTGTAGAACTGCATGGGGTTGTTGTGCTCCAAGTGCAGGACTCTGCTTGGCCTTGTTACACCTCATCCTGTTGGTCACAGCCCGTCAATCCAGGCCATTCAGATCCCTATGGAGCCTCCTTGCCCTCCAGCAGATCAACACTTCGTCCCAACTTAGTGTCATCTGCAAACTTGCTAAGGGTGCACTCGATGCCTTCATCTAGGTCATTGATAAAGACATTGAGCAGGACTGGACCCAGCTCCGAGCCCTGGGGACACCACTTGTGACGGACCTCCAGCTGGAGTTAACTCTGTTTACCATAACTCTTTGGGTCTGGCTATCCAGACACTTTTTTACAAGTTTTCTACTGCGTGTTGCTTTTCTGGTACTGTTAGCTGCCCTTTCTTAGTTTGAATCAAGATGGCACATAATATTGATATTAGATTCTATTTTTTAAGCTGTGTAAGTACGTATGTACCCATCGTAATTTAACAATAAATAAAAAGGCTACAACTCTGAGATGATTATGTCTGAAATAGGAGCTAGTCACAGACATTGACAGCTTAGGGAGATGCAGGAGTAGACAAAAAGATTGAAAAATATTACAGGAAACCCTGGTTCTGCTTTTTATACTTACCTGTAGCTTTTGGCATCTCTGATGTTTGTTCTTATTAACCCAGACTGGAAAGAAGAGGCCCAGTGAAGTAGTTTGGGAGAACATGTACTGGAATAGTGTTGTAGTGAAGAGCTGGAAAGTCTCCTGGCTGATAGGAGAAAGGCAGACATATAGCCTGTTGTGGCGTATGTCTGAGTATGTAAAAATTTCCATATTGTAAACCTTCCTCATCACCACTGTATTTGCTTCCTTTTTGCCAACCCCGTACTCCTCCAAAATATATTATTCTTTTTTTTATTTCTCTTCTTGGGGGTCTTTTTTGGCCTTTATCTTTTCTTTATTGCACTTTGTCATGAAGCCTGGAGCTCAGTCCCACAAAATGAGTGAACTTGAAATCCTTTGAAGCAAAGCGAGCAGGGTAAGAAAAGCAGAGAAGACAGACATTGCAGCAAACGAAGAAAAGACTGTCTAGTCTGTTACTTGCAGGAAAAGGAGGAGAAGCCTAGACTTGAAAATAAAGGGCATTTATATAGCATGCTGGAGGTAAAATGTTTGTGTGTCAGAGTCAGAAATAGTGTCAGCAAGCTGAGAAAAACTTTTTCTAGTAAGTGCTCAAACCATGTTATAAAGCTGTAACTTAGGTTTCTGATGTATATACTTGGCTGCATGTCCTTGCACAAATGTGTCTAATTTCACAACTAGAAAAGCATTATATTATTAAATAGAATGTAATTAATGGAGAATTTCTTTATCTATTCAACTGTTATAAAACTTAATACCTGCATGATGCTGAGGAATCTGCACTTCTTAAAGTGAACAGAACATTTCAGCTGGAATTAAAGTTTCAAAGGAAGAATTTGGCTTAGCATAAGTATTGAAAGTTTGCTTAGTTTGTCCAAATTGATAATAAAAAGAAATATGAAGCCAGTGTTGAGTGAAAAATACCTGGTTCTGTAGACTGCTGAGCCTGAAGGAAATTATGTATTCATTGCTGAACATTCATTTTTATGTACCAAAATCTTCTTTTTTTTTTTCCTCTCCATCCCTCTGACCTCATCCAGATTTATATTTTTGAAAATAACATCTACTACCAGCCTGATGTGAAGAGTAGCTCATTACGTCTAACATCTTCAGGAAAGGAAGGAATTATTTTTAATGGAATTGCAGACTGGCTATATGAAGGTAAGCCAGACAAATAAATCTGTTTATTAAAACAGATGAGAGGTTTTTGTACAGACCTAACAGCACAAATCTGTTCATTTCAGAAAATGCTATCTAAGGTTCCTTTGCCTTCTCATTTTCTTGCAAGATTGCCTTTGTATCTATTCATACTGTGTATTGACTGCTATTTTCCATATAACAATATTTTCTGAGAGAGATGATTTTATTTTCAACCAGAATATATCAAATGTATTGTGAACACTAGGTAGTATGTAAAAATGCCGTAGTAGTGAAATCTTGATGGGATTTTACTACCAACTTCGGTGGGGCTGGCATTTCAAATAGAGCTAATTAAATAAAACTGAACACTCTGTATGTTTTCCTTATCTAGAATAGCTCCATTTACACCTTAGTATCAATTCTGGGTTTACAACACCGGTGGGGAGGGAATGGACTCAGTTTGTTGCTTGTTTGAACGATGGTGCCAACCTATTTGCAGTCAAAACATCCTAATAGAAGGCAGCACAGTAGCATTGTGGCATAGAAGCAGAACTTGCAACATTTTCATTTTTACTGCTGGATACAAAGCAAAAGGTGATCAAAGATGATACTGACTGGTGCTTTAGGTTTTTGTTATCATTGTCTCTCCTTCAGCCGCAGCAGTGCTTACTGTGCTGTGTGTTGGCATGACTCAGGAGAGACTCCAGACCCTCAAGACAGGCAGTAACATTGTGCTTGACTTTATAAACGTGCTAGAATTGAATCTGAGTGTTTTGACAAGATCTAAAATTGTCCTGCTGTTACCTCAGCAGTGGCTGCTACTTTAACTTAAATCAACCTGGGCTAGACTCCTGGAAAACTTGCTGTTGCTGGGAAAGCAGTGCCAAAATGGAGAGGAGAAAAACTTGATCTGCGATATCCTCTGACTTTTGAAGCTGCCTTCTGCCTATCATTTTATATGCACCTTGTGTTATTTAAATCTAATATGACTACATGCAAATTGAACAATTTAGCATATGTATCTCATTGAAGTTCATATAGTGTATCAAGTTTTTGCTAAAACAAAGTGTCACTGTCATGGATTTAATAATGCAGTTTGGGCTCCAATTCTGCGAGCATTTTGGGATCGGCTGTTCAGAAGAGGGCAGCCTGTGTGACTCTTCTCTTTTATATGCAGATGCGTGCACAGTGAATGACATATCATTAAGAATATTGTACAACTCTGCTCCACAGAACTAATCATAAGGATATCATATGATAATTCAGGTTGGAAGGGACCATAGAAGGTTAACTGATCAGTTCTGGTATTTGTCAGGCACTTTATTTGAGCTGTCTAGAAGGGATTGAGTGGACCTTGTCTAAGAATTATACAGAAAGAGGTTTAAGACATATTTTAATGGAAGAAATGTTTGGGGGGTTATATGATTTGAACCTTTGCGTTTATTAGATCTACATTTAGGAACTGAAGAGAATTAAAACTTTTTTTTTTCACTTAAAACATGACAATATGCTAATTTCTTTTAAAATATTTCAGCTTAACTGTGTATCTCGGAAACAGTTTCTGAAAGATGTTAATGTGTCTCTTGTAACTTCCATTTGTTTTAAAGGTCAACAACACTGTTGATAAAACAAATGAATGTTCCTTTAAACTGCAAATATTTCATGATGAATGGGAAAAGAAAATGGAGTAACTTGGAAAGAAACTAGCACAATAACAACAATGATGATTGTCTGAGGTTATGTTCCTCCTTCTCTGTGTGTGCCTATCCTCCCTCAGGCACATTTTATCAATTAATATTTGAGGACTGAAGGGCTTTAAAACTTCATACAGCTTGTTTAGCTGACAGAAAACACAGACCTCTTTATGTGTCCTGTGGGTGATTTTTGCTTGGGAACGCACGGATACATAGGTCTCACACAGGGCTAGTTTTCAAAAAGACCATAAGCTTAGTTCTCTTTTTTTGAAAATGAAGCCAGGCATATTCACCCAAATATCTTAGACCTCCACCTCAGTTACTGCCCCAGTTTTGTTCTTCTTATTCCCTGTCCCTACAGCTATACTCATACCCTTGTCATGAGAAGGAAAAGCAGAAAGTGTCCAGTCAGAGACTAGAAAGTTCCTGAAATTGCTTAGAAGGTGCAATGCATCTCAAAGCCTTCCTGCTGATGCATGTCCTAAAGCCTTCCTTAAGTGATTTTGCCCATTCTTTTCAATGTTTTTTAATTCTTGCCCCAAATCACTGTTGCATTTCCTAACTTACAGGTAACTCTTCAGCTTGTTAAGGATGCAGGCAAGCAGACAGGCACCTGGGCTCTTGTCCACAATATACATAATTAAATTCAGAGTAAAAGAGTATTCTGTCTGTACACATTGGAGGATCACAGTGTCTGCTTGCATGAATGAATATGCTGCTGCTTTCCCATTAACCACTGTTTAATTTAAAGCAGTCCTCTACTTTCAGTGGTGTTTTTAATAGCTTCAGAAGCTGGGCAGGCTGAATATTGTCCCAATGAAGTTAAGAGATTTTCATTTGAATTGAGAGCTGTTCCTCCTTTTGACCTCATTTGTTTTCTTTTATCATTTGCATGAGTTTGTTATTAGCATTTTACCTTATACAAGCATTTGGGAATAGCTCGTCTTTGTGTGAATAACCTTGTTTGAATGCAAACAGTAATATTATAAAACAAACACAATTGTGATTTTTTGTTATCTGGTATTCACCATTCATTCTCTGCAGTTCTCCTGTGTAAAAGGTTTTTAGTTATCCAGTCAGGGAGAGAAACATGACCGAGAACATATGGCTCTGAATGTAGGTTCCAGCTTCATTGCACCTAACCTTAGATAATTAAACCCATTAAGCAGCTTCAAACTTTTCAGGATCTGATTAGGGTCTCGGAGAGTCTCCATTGACAATTTAAGTAGTTATGTAGGTAGGATCTTAAATTAAGTATGAAGTCAGGCCATTGTTCGTAGTAGGATACTGTTCTCAATTAGTTTTCCAACCAATTTCTTCAAATTTTAATGCAAAATCATAGATTCATAGAACAACCAGGTTGGAAGAGACCCACTGGATCATCGAGTCCAACCATTCCTATTAAACACTAAACCAAGTCAGTGTATCAAATACATAATGAAAAAATCTAAGTCTCTTTACAAATGGAAGACTGAATACCTGTACAGGGTGACTTTGTAACTTGTAAGGAGCTGCTTTACTGGAGTTTCAGGTGCTGCTTTGGTGGTTGTTCACGTTTTCCTTCTTTCTAATATGAAATGCAGTGACAGTAAATGTGAGAATACATTGTTTGACATTTTTGAGAATTACTTTCATTTGGAAATAAAATAGCATTTGGATAAAAATGAAAGGGGTTTTGTGATTTTCAGAGTTACATTGCAGCAAAACTAAGCTTTCTAAGAATTAAAACTGACCATTAGGCTGAGACAACAAAGCCAAAATAGTGCACTCCATAAATATCACTGTATGAATATCTTCATGTTAGCAGGTGCCAAGACTTAGAGAAGTCACATATACTAAACTTTTATATTAAGGAAAAAAAAAGACAATACTAAAAAACTGTCTATTAAAATCTTTCACATATAAATGATTTATTGGCATCAATGAAAGTGTTCATCTGAGGAAAATGGTTGAAGTTTAGTCTTTCAATATGCCTTCTTATACAAATGTTCAACACAGGATAATGTAAAATTACTGAAATTGCAACAGACGTATTTCAAGTAGTCACAGAAAGAACACATCAGTGACAACTGAATGAGCTAGAAACTGTGTGATAGTTATTTTTATATTTCCTAAGAAAATCTGGTTTTGCAGAGGAACTTCTTCATTCTCACATTGCCCACTGGTGGTCTCCAGACGGTGAAAGACTGGCATTCCTGATGATAAATGATTCCCTGGTACCAAATATGGTTATTCCCCGGTTTACAGGAGGTCTATATCCAAAAGGAAAGCAATATCCATATCCTAAGGTAAGATGAGTATAGGTATAGTCTCTAACTTCTCCTCCTTGTTCAGTGATAGTATTCAGCCACATGGAAAGAGCACATCTAGACAATAACAGAGACTGATTTTGTTCATGTTGCTTTTCAGAAGGTATTAATTACATTTTTTTCCAGTAGACTGTAACACCTTCTGCTGGAGCGAAACTATTGAGTGAGAAAGCAGCAGACAAACTGATTCGTAGTAATTTAATTATTGATATATGGCTTGGTAGAATCAATCCACCACTTCTGGGAGAAGGGTAACATGTTTGAAGGACTGCATAGAAAAAAGATTCTGTCACAACTGCACTGGAGTTGTGCACGCTGTGTACAGCACAGGGCAGTTATATAGATCTCAGTAAATTATGTCATTATTCATAAATGTGGAAGACTGGCCTTGGATAAGATAAACCACAGTAAAATGTTCTCCTGGCAATCAAAGCAAGAACAAAAATAAATAACAAGTACAGCTACAACTGAGTTTCAGAAGATTTGGAGAATGATTTTTAGATACGTACTGGAAAGTAAAAGAATGAACCAGATAGACATAATGTCTGAAATTGCTCCTCATTTTCTGGGGATTGCCTGATTAGGTACCTCCCTAGGCATCATTTTTATGTTGAACTCCAGCACTGGTCTTATCTTCCAACTTATCACTTTATCCGTCCCTTGTGTGCAGTTTCAAACTGTCTGAGTTCTTTTCTGTCAGGATATGTAGGTCTGTGTATGTGATGGTTCTTTGACATTTCAAGGGAAGGTCATTGAGGGATTTAGAAAATACTACTATTGCCCTATTCCTGCTACTGCCTTTTAATGAAGACCGTTTACTTTTGATGTGTGTTCAGTTAGACTGTACCATGTCTATGTACTATGAAACAATAGTATGCATGATATAATGTATTTCTGCTATGAAATAATACTTTAAAATAATGAAGTAACTGTTTTCAGAGGTCATTTATACTCGCGTTGGCAAAGGCCTTGAGTGACAGAGCAAAGAAAATAATAAGGACTATTTTAAAAAGTCAGCCTTGTAAACAAGAAATGAGAAATTTCATTTCATTAGCAATTCAGCATAAAAGTGATTCACAATACTACTTCAGTAATCTCATTAATGAAAAAACATTATCTTTATTTAATGTCTCCATTTAATGCCAATTTAGCTACCCGTTAAACATCATTAATTGGTAATGAAACTTGTGGTACAACAACAGAGGTTAAAAAAAAAAAGGTTTGATCTTCAATTTAGAGTGAAACCATTGGAGAGAATTCTATCTATGATTAAAAAAAAATTACACCCACATGTGTTTGTGAATACTAGAATGTGTGCATTGGTGTACGCCGTATGCACAGACAGTATTCTTCTAAAAAGGCTTTAAAAAGGAAGTTTAAATTTTGTTAAATACATTGAGAACAAAGTAGAATTTCAATGTAAAGAGATCTTACTCTACTGAAAAAACAGTTTTTCTGTTATACAATATTTAAGCTATTTAAATTGTCCTGATGAGCCCAAATGGTGGGGAGGTTGAGTCTGTTCCCTGTCGAGGGAGAGAGGTGGATGTGGGAGTTTTCTGCTCAGGTAGAACAACCACCTTCAGCTACCCAGGTCCACTGCTGGTGCTCACCCCACTGACAACAGACCTCACCAGCCCCAGGGACAGACCTTGTATTGAGCTAGAATCCCCGGCTGTAGGGCTGTAGCTCAGGTGCATCCATGCATCATAGGAGGGATATTTGTAGGTGAGACAGTACATCGGGGCAATACAGCCCCAGTTCAGTGTGGCAGCCACAGACCTCTCTGCCATGAACAGCGCAGGGCTGGTGGTGTCAGAGCTGGGGCAGGGCTGTGCATCCTGTTCAGGGGCTAATACGGATCTCACCACACCCACTGTGAAGTCATGCTTTAGGGTGTCTCTCTACAACTCATACTCATGCTGGACAGTAATTGCTCATGGTAGCCCTCCCAGTGAGAGAACTTGGATGTCACAATGCAGTTAATGTAAGGTTCAAAGGGTGTAAGGAGGCTGCGGTTGTGTCCTAAGGACTTGACAACTCAGGGGTTTTCTTCCATGTTTTTATATTTCGTTAAGCTGTGTTCATGCAAAGGATGCTTTTGAAAGACACCATTTCTTTTGATGTTTTATAGGGGAGGAGGCAATTCCGGGAGTCTAATTATATCTATTTTCAAGCCTCTTGTTTTAGCACTAGTAAAAATACACAAATGCCACGTTCTTGGTCCTAATATCTCTCAGAAATGAGTGGATACACCATTCAGACTCTATTTTGAGAGAAGTCCAATTTCTAAAGGGAATTTTGGATGTATTTCAGCCAACCTATTTTGCATTTATAAACAACCCTGTGAAGAACAAGATATAAAACTTTGCAGTATGTTATGATTAAATCTGTAGAATCAGTGGTTTACCTTGTCCTTCCAACATTAAACAAGATTCAGACCCATTGAGAGAAACTTTTCATCCCCCGTATCCTGAGGAAGCTCTGAAGTGTTGTGTGACTCCTGTGACTTAGATGAAAGAAGCTTAAATCTGATGTGGCTAAGTGAGGCATGTGGGACTAGTAGCATCTCCTTGCAGCCTTGTAGAGTCTTTCTTTCTGTTTCCAGTCCTTTCTTTTCATCTCACAAATATCCCTTAGTAAGGAACCATGTTTCTAGGAGAAGGATGTGTCCCACATCCCCGTAGATCCTCAGAATTTATCAGACTCTTCCCAGTGGATATATGTCAAATAGCCATTTTATTCTCCCTTAGCAACAAGAACCACTTTTTTTTAGTCTGAGAGCTGGCCTGCCAAAGCATCTGGGTCCTGAATGAGCCAAAGATAGATTTCCAGTCAGCAAGCCAGGAAAGGAAGACTGGGCAAAAATCATAAAGAAAGAGAAGGGCGAGGAGGAAGAGGAGGAATACCATCCCAGACATAGGTAGTGTAGCTTTTCAGAAGTAGGAATAATAGTGTCTGTAATAGACTTTGCTGGAGGCTGAATTTAGATGCTGGTTTAGGAACTGGCTGTGTTTTTGCAGCTAACTTAACTGAACTGGGCCAAGCCATTTCTAGCATTGATCCCTTGCTCTGAACAGGAAGGTCTGACACTGGTAAAGGGCAGTGAGAGAACTACTCAATTAATGCTTCTTTTTTGTTCCTCGATGTAATTCATATGGATGTGAAATTAATTTTTAAACTTCAGGATTTCTAGACTTCAGTAACTTATTATTATTATAAAGATAATTATGAATTATGTTAATGAGTGAGTCTATTTGGCTGACACTGATTAAGTGCCTCTAAATCTCCTTATTTCTTTTTTTTCAAAGGCAGGTCAAACAAACCCAACAGTAAAGCTGTTTGTAGTTAATCTGTATGGACCAACGCATACACTGGAACTGATGCCTCCTGACAGCTTTAAATCAAGGTATATAATTTAATCGTTTTGAAACTCATGTTTAATTTAACCTGACTCTCTCTTAGGATAATCATTGCCTTTTTACATCTGCACAACACTTACATTTGACTGGAAAGCACTTGATGTCTGTCCCCATGGTTGAACATAATGATAATAAAATAAAATACAGCTGTATTGGATTGATACTTCTCTTAAAAATCAGAGGGATATGGGATTTGCTCATGTGTGATGTCCTGAGAAGCTGCAGTTTACTAGAAATGTATGAAATTAAGCATCCTAATCTATGGTCAAGGGGGCTGAGCACTGCACTGCCCCTGGGGCTGTTACTTTGTTTACTCCTGGCCTTTCCTTGCTGTGTGCCAATTTGTAGGTTTCAATTTCTGAAATGAGATTGCAGAACACTGAAGTGTATTAAAAATGCACAGAACACATAATCACATTCCCTCCTCATTTAGAAAGAAATAATCTGAACTTCTCAAATGCAATAGGTTACGTAAAATTTTGTCCCTTGGCGGACAGGTGCAGTGAGGTGGCAGAAGGTGAGATGTAATGCCACCAGATCACATAGACTAAGAAGGGTGATGCTGTATTTTTCAGGAGAAACTGCTTCAGAACCGCTGAGCTAATTTAACAGTCTCTTTCACTTTGAGGCTGAAGAAACAAGATCTGGCTGCAACTGGTGAATTTCCTGCTAAGGCTACTATCTTAAGCTGAGCTCCTGATTCCATCCTTTCTTTCAGATGGCGTGAAACTTTTGTTTAAGGGCAAAAAAACCCCTTTTGTTTAAGGTCTTCACTCAAGGTGTGTTCAGGTGGAGAAAGGTATGAAGAAGATTGGCAACCATAAAGCTACCTCTAGCTAAAAAACACCTCTGTATATAGGTTTGGATTTTTTGCAATTCCTACAGAACCCAAAAGATTTTAGGGTAATTGTTCCCAAAACAATCATGATGTTATCAGTAGGCACTGATTCACAACCACTGAAAATAATTTTAAGTTGGCGTAGCTCTGCTACACAAATTGAGGTACCCTAATTTAGTTGAGGAATAATTTAATAGTGAATTATGCCTTGCAATTATTTATGTCAGCTGGAATGCTTAGTGATTGTGTTATTGAAAGGAATGATTTTGAATGAGTTATGCTTTATGAAGTATTTTCTTTCTGTTTATGAGCCACTACTGAAAAACATAATGAAATCTCCTGCTGCTTGCTAACCCTTCATTAATTTAAGTGATAGTACAAAATCTGGAAGAGATTCCTTGCCATTAAGATTAGCGTCTTAACTCTCTTAAACAGCATAAACATTGTCAGTTAAGTGACAGAAGGCACAAGTAAGTGAAATGAGAAAGCTATGTGTAAATCTCCAAGGAAAAAAATATCTTGAAAGTGTTGTTCAGATGTTATGGTTTCACTCTAGATTTTTCAGATGTATCCCTTCTAGATTTTTCAGGTTCATTCCTCCTCCCCAGCTGATTGAAAATAAAAGTAGAAGCAAATGGATGAATGTTGGTGTATTAAGACCTTTTTTCCGTCTTCAAACTGAAGGCTAGCAGTAGCTTAATTTGGGGCATTTCATTTCTTAAGGGATTTTAGTCCTTGATAAAGATATTGTTGCTTTTTAGTTGAAATAATATTCCTGTTTAAAATTCTGGTTTGCTGCCATATCAGAAGACAGAGTAAAACTATTAAAACCTGGAAAAAAGTTAACTTCATCTTGATTTTAGCTATTAGGTTATAATGCCCTTGCTATAAAATTTAGAAAAATTATATAGTTCTCAACCAACTGTACTGTAAATCTTGCATACTGACTCTGGATTTGAGTAGCAGTCAGTTATCGCACTGGTCATCGATCCAGATATGTCCACATAGCACTATATATTCATAATACAGGTATGGACAATGAGCTTTGAATAGGGCTTTCCAGAGTGAAAATCTCTGGAGTTTATAATGGTTGGGAGAATTTCTTTGAACTATTAGTTTTTTTAATAAAGGGAGTAAGCAGTTTAGATATCAGGATTTTTTAGAACCTTTCTAATGCATTCATTACGGAGTCAGTAAATAAGTCATGGGCGTCTTTCGCAATGAATTGGAGTGGGACACTGTCATATATACTTCTATGGATCTTTCAGGGCAAAAACATTTTGGATATATATGTTGTGCAAGTCGTACCCAACTACTATGATGGGAGAGATTCACTCCTATGCAGAGAAACCACATAAATGGGTAGGGAAGGGGGCTTCTATTATAAATGCAAACAGTACATTGAGATTCTGAGCTTTCCCTAGATTGTATGCAGTGCAGGACATCTGAAGGCAAAATATTGTTTCTCTGATTTTTAGGGCATCGAGGACCTTCATGTAAGATTGAGTAGATTCAATGTTCTGCCTTTGTTTACTTCCTGCAGTAATTTTATAAAGGTTCTTGGTAATATTTTGCAAGTTTTGTTCAGGTTATTCTGATACAGAGATAACAGTAACATTTAAAAATTTGCTCCTGAGATTTTAATTCTGTGGAAAGACTTATCAGCTACTGTGTTATTGTCACAAAAAAGACTGACAGCCTCCCTTTAAACATGTGGTCATGTTCTATGCAATTACTCTTCCGCCCCTTGGTGTTTCCATTCCATGTGTAGAATTACATTATGTTTTCTTCAATGACAAATATGATTTGTACTGCAGGGTTGGGGTTTTTTTTTTCCTCTTTAGTCTTAGGAAGCCAATAGACATCTTAGATTAAATATGTGTGAATTCATACACTGCTGACTCCTGAGGTTCCAGTTGGAGAGCTAACACCTCCTGCTGCAAATCTTGAATATGCAGTATGGTCTGCAAGTGGTCAGTTCAGACCACTCTGCCTTATGACAGCTGAAGAATCTTTGTAACTGGCGATATTTAAACATAAGGTATCATATGATATTAAGAAATTATGCAGACTGATTTTTCAAACTCCATACTTCACTTCACATCTGTCAGGCAGAAAAAAAATTCATTTCTTTTCCAAAGTGAAATTTGCTAAGACAGAGAAAATGTGAAATAACACATGAAAGAAGTTGCAGTTGAGTTATTAGAGTAAAGCTGTGCTTCCATACATGATGAAAAGATTTTTCTGCTGTAACTATGTATTGGTTCTTGCAAGTCTCAGCACGGGGGTCATCCACAGCTTGCTTCCCCATCCTCAGCCATAGTGAGCAAGCTGTATTGGCTCTGCACTGTTCCCAACAACTGCTGACCAGATGAATTTAAAACACAGCATAAGAAGTTCAGTCAGTCCTTTTTTCTTAGTTTTTCCAATAGTATTTTTACATGCTTGAGTAAATGCTGGATGTCTTAAAGAGACTGAAACATACAGTCAGACACTTCTGACTTTGTCTAACAAATTTAAATAATTTTTATTGATTTTTGATTAACCTTTTGTAATGGAACTGCAAACACTTTAAGAAATTGAGTTTGCATAAATTCAAATAATGCTCTTGGAAGGCTCACCAGTAGTTTTTTTGTTTATCCGCACATTTCAAAATGAACGGAGTAATATGTACTTGTGGTTTGAAATCACCTTTTGAATCTAGAAAGATTGGTTTTATATTTCTGGCAGCCAGTTTACTTGTGCCTTGCTTTGGAATATAAAGCTTTTTTGACTCTAAATGGAAATGAGAAAGATTGGGAAGGGAATATAATTTGACGTTAAGAAAACTGGGGTTTAGTTTCAGCTTTTCTTAAATATGCTATGTCTAGACACTTAAGTTTCTGCCCCCCCTTCTTCTCTAACTTGGCAATAACAATTCCTGTCTCACAAATGTAATGTAAAAGATTAATTCGCTATCATACCTTATAGCAAATGTGTGTAATCTATTCAGCCAAAACCTAAAGATAAAAATAAATTTGCTGACCTAATTTTATTAAAGCTTTCTCACATGATGCCAAGGTATTTATTGATTATTCCCTTTCCTGTTCAATGGGAAGAATGCAGGTTCTGAACATGGACCAGGACAAGCTCCTGGGTCAGCAGGGGCTAGGATCCATCTGTCTTGCTGAGGGATTTGTGCTTGAGACTGAAAGGGAGATGACCGTGCATGGTTATTGTCACCAAGGCTGGGCCCTGCTCTGGGAGCAGTGTGACCAGCAGACTGAGAAAGGTTGCTCTGTCCATCCCCCACAAGGGCAGAGCATCACCCACACCAGCTGGGGATTCAAGGGGAACAATGAGTGGACTGCAGAGATGGTCACAGCCAGGACCCCTGGCTGTGAGAAAATGGGGAGAAGAGCTTATTAGCCTGACTAGGATGGTGGCCACCAGCACCCATGAGAAGGGTCTTTCCAAATGAGTACCTGTGGCTGAGTGTCAGAAGAGAATTGCAGTACATCCATCAATGTCTGTGTAGATAAAGTCATGTAGTATCCCAAAATACCCACAGACTGTAGTTAGCTACCTTGCAGGTCATGTCTCAATTTGTGTTGTTTTCCATGTGCGTTTCTGAGAAAGACATTAGCGTCTGTAAGTTCTTGTACACTTTTCAATACACAGCAATATAAATAATTTAAGAATACAGTAAGTATTCCAGAACATCATGCATGGGGTGAAAGCTGTGTTCACCTTATTCAGTAACAACCTGTCAGCAAACTTGTAGAGCAAAATAGGTTGGCTTTCTATAGATGCACTCTTTTGTATTTATGTGTTTCTATTAAAACTGTCAACGAAAGTAAGGTTCCTTTTTCCTTTTCATAAATGTTAAAGTGTTTTTCCAGCTATTCTTATGAGCAGATTTCTTTCATAATAAGCTTATTGGCTTAAAGTTGAAGCAAATTCCTTCATTAGGGTGAATGATATGGACTTGCAAAGTTTTTTTGTTCTTGAACAGTTTCTTATTTTTAAGTTTAACACTGTGGGTTTCTTTCCTGGGATGTTAGCCTGTCCATTTCAAATCTAAGTATCTAATGTTCAAATTTAATTATGACTGTAACAATGCTTCCAGTGTGATGCAGTGCAAATCCTTTACTTTATTCATTTTATAGTCTCAGTTCACTTTGCTAAGCACTTACAATAACAGCCAGTGAGGTACACATACATATCTTTCTAGTCACAAGCATCCCAAAACTGACAAGCAAAGCAAGACCTGCTGGACGTTGTTGAGTGATGATAAATGTATCAGCAAGCTGTTAAACTGCGTTCATAGAATTGTGTATCAATTGAGATAATCAAAATAAAGTAAAACATTCTATGAGAAAGAAGGATTACAAAAAAAATTGCATCTTTGGGCTTGGGAAATGGTGATAAACACCTTTGATATTTAACCATGTTTCTTATCAGAAGTGGAAATAGAATCCAGATTTCATCAAGTTGCAAGTCTTTCGAAAAAATTAATTGCCATATGCTTAGGAAAGACATTTGCTTTCTTCACACCTACAGCTGGAGATTTTGTTCTCACAGAATATCCTCCATCCCCCTCAGGCCCCAGCTCATGACCTTTCTCAATGTGCAGCACCTCCTCGGTACATGTGAGATGTTCCAGCGCCTACGTTGAGCTAACTGCATGTATCTCATGTTCCCAGCTCACAGGCCTAAGGAAAAGCTTTACCTTCTTAATATTAATTACCTTAAATAATTGTCTTTGGTAAATTTAAAGCTAGGTAACAGATTTAAATAAATGTGGAATCACTGTCTGGTCAGTGAGCTTGAAGCTCTTGTTTTTATGCTTTGCTTGGTTAAGTCCTACTTAGAATAAAAATGAGCCACGTACATGTTCCTTCAATATAGGTTGATAATGGGATGGTGTGGAAGAAGAATGTCTTTTCTGTGCCTTCAATGTTTTCTGCCTGCTTTTTTACAGAACAAAGCTAACTCTTTGCAGTTCTGAAAGGAAGAAATCCTAGGGCACATGTGAGGAAACAGACTTCAAAAAGTCTGAGATGAAAACTTCATTAGACCACGGGGACTGTCTAAAAAACAAAAAAGGCAGGTCTACAAGACAGGGTTTGAATGAGGTTTTCTTGTCTATCAGTGATTTCAGTGGGAACCTTGAAAGCTGATGAAAAGGTGGGGAGAGAGGAGATGGGTATCCACAAATGGGTTTTATGGTTCCCATGATCATCTTAATAGTGACCCTGCTGTGAGAAAAGGGGTCAGTAAGGAAAAACCTGGAACTTGCTACTCAAAGTGTAAGAAAAAGAAAGTTAGGAGTGGGGTCAGGAGACACGACTTGAAAAACAAGTCACAGCGCTGGAGTCGAGTGCTCTTATTGGGCCAATTGAATGTTAGAAAAGGCTTTTGTCTCTGCCTTGTAGCCCCTGTGTGATACAGTGAGTTTAAACTGACATATTGCACAGTAATTGCATTTGGACACGCAGTAAATGAATATACAGTCTGGTGTAAGAAATGTTCCTAAACAAAGATGAAGGTTGTGCTCTGAACATGCAAAGTTCTGTAGGGCACCTGATAAAAGGGGTATCAAATCAAGAACCTAAAGTGTAAATTTTTATTTAATATCTTGCTTCAGTCCTTTGTGTAGAAGGCAATCTTAGTCTTTCCTCTTTAAAGTGATGTTGTGAGGATACTTAATGTCTGTACAGGTGCAGAGGGCCTAGTAATCCCAGTATATTTGTGTATTTGGGTTGAGAGGAAAAGAAGAGAGTGTTTATTTCCATTACTAGAACAATAGATCAGTTGCAAAAAAGCCCAATAAGTTGGAGACGCAAACTGATAGCAGCTTCCTTAGAACTAAACCAGGTTTTTGCCTTGCAGGCTTCTCTGGTTTTACTCAGCTGTATCAGCTAGTCTAATAAAACAGACAATTTTCTTAATTATATCTGTTGATCTACTCTGTGTGTGTGGGTGCACGTGCACTGTATATATGAAACAACAGATTAACTGCAAACCTGTGAATTAAAAAGGAACATTACCTGGAGACAGTATTTATGTGTTTCTACATGTATACATACAACTATACTACATTCCTGATAAACAAGTCATAAAGTAGTGAAATTTGAACATATTTTCATGCATAGTTGATAGAAAGGGGAAAAAAAGGATTTTTTTAATGATCTTTTGCTTTCGTTTCAGTGATCAAGGAGTTGTATGACAGTGATGGAAGATGTTGCTATGATTTGATTTGGACTATTAATTACTATGTTGGCTGAATTCTGAATGATTAAATTTCCTGTTTCCATCCTTTATTGCAGGCTTCTTCAAATGGAACAGCTCAGGCTTTATTTTGTTGAATTCGATTCTATTGTAATTCAGGCTCTGTTGTCAGTGGTTACTGTCTTACTTTGCTGTCTAAGTGCTAGGAAAGGGAGGCAGTCCTTATATACAAGTTTTGAAGATTTCTTTTTTCTGTCTTTGGGCTTCAGTATCCACAGTCACAGTGATTTTGGATTGCCTTAAAAAGGCACAACTGCAGAGGGAGATCTCAAGTCTTGCTTTTTGAACCCATTACCTGGGATTTGGTATTGCATTCCTTGCTTTCCTTTGTTGTTTGCATCACCTGGTCTCGTGTTAGATCTTGTGTTATTTTTAGCATATGTTTTTGCTTGTCAATAAGTTAAAAAGCCTTTTAAACCAAAAGGGATGTAGATATTAGACTCAGAATACACCTGAACTCTTCATGTCTAGTCATCATTCTGGTATCCACAAGGGAAAATATCTATTTTGCTAAAAGTTAAGCATAAAAGGCAGTTGTGTATACTGGATTGTTCAACTGTGTTCTTCAAGTATAGCACCAGGCTGAGGCTGGGCAAGGCAACGGTGAATTGCTGTCTCCTGCTTCTCCTGTGTGCAGCATCAGAGTTGTACAGAGTTGGTGCTGCTAAGCATCTTTAATCTAGTAAGAAGTCTTTTGAATGTATAATTGAATATGTATTGTCAAAGAGTAATGAGATCTCCATCAGTATTAGATTAAAAGCCTGAACGTATGCGAGCTAGGACCCTTGTTTTAAAGGGAGGCTGAGTTTCCAGACAAGTTTGCTCCACTGTTGCACATAACTCAGCTGGACTGTGAAAACTGCCAGCTGCCAGAGTAAAGTGAAGCAAATATCCTGGCTGGGATGACAAGCTGCAACAGGTCTTCCTCTGTAACATCCCCAGTCTGACAGCCTAACATGATTTTGGAAGGAGGGAAGCAGATATTCCATGCAGAGAGTTTGTGCCTAAGAAGCCTCCTTTGCTTGGCCAGTGTCATTGAGACAGACGGTTTGTCCAATATTAGGAGCCATTTGTTAAAAACGGAAGCTGACACACACTGATACTGAGTGTCACTTCCCTATATGCAGAAGTCTCATTATAAAAATGCTTTTTATTTTATAACAAGGTACATTTTAAAGTGGTCTTGCCTGCCCTCTATCATTAGAGACACATTTTTTTTAAGCTGTAAGTCTGGATTCGTATGCAAAGTTGTGTCTTCTGATGGCATTTGGTGTAGGAAAATACAGGCTTCTCTTGGAACCCTAGTGTTTGGTTTTAAGCTGGTGGGCAAGTATGTGTTTCATGCGTGTTCGCAAGCATATGTTTCACAAATATGTGGTTTGCAGTTGATAAAGTTTATGTATTACAAATAGCTGAGAAGGAGGTGGTAATGGAGTAAAAAATTTCCCAGGGGAAGAGCACACTAGGCTGAACCTTCCCACCTGTAGGAACACAAATCCTGAGCATTTGGGGTGATTTTCTCCATACCTCAGTACTGATATTGTGATGCAGTAAAACTTCAGTATTTGATGAACAGTTTGTATTGGTGTTTAAAAAAAAAGTCTGACCTGGAATAGGAATGATCAAAACATTGCATTTTCAAATATTTACTTAGGGAATATTACATCACCATGGTGAAATGGATAAGCAACACCAAGGCTGTGGTGAGATGGTTAAACAGACCTCAGAATATCTCCATCCTTACAGTCTGTGAAACCACAACTGGGGCTTGCAGCAAGGTAAGTTGGATTTTCTCCTAAGCTGCCTTTTCAAGGTTTTTCCTCCATTTTATTTTCATATTCAGGAAAGGATTTTTGTAAATCAGTTTGCAGATGCAGTAGTTGCAAGCTGAATATAATTAGTCAACAGGGAGGAAACAGATGTGAGAAAATTCCAAATCTGGTGAAATGATTTTTTGCAATTAGCAACTTTGAGTGGCGTTTTCAGAATTACTAGACTTTGTTCATTCATTAACTTCAGTGAAGACTACAGTTGCATGTACTATGGATATTGCTTGCATTCCATCAGATATTTTCAGCTACCTGGTTTCTCCCCTGTCCTCTTATGGAGTTTCATTTCAGATTTTTCTGTCTTTCTCAGCTTACACATGTTTAAGTAAAAGGTGTAAAAATCTGATAAGTCCTGCAAATTCAATAGCAGAATTAAATAACTTATTAAAAATAAAATTAAATTGAAAGGCAACTAGGGTATTTCATTTTGAGCATAAACCAAGGTGAGATACATTTTTCTATTTGAATCCAGCCACATCCCACCCCTTTGACCTAGACTTTGCCTTCTGACACTCCTTTGTTATTTCATCGCTTCATTTTCACAGTCTGTCTTGCATTCTGAAGGCAATTGGCCACGTTCCCATTCTGAGTCACAGTCTCTTCCCAGAAATAGCTAAAAGCATAAAGATTTTCTGTACGTGCTAATATCAGTACCAACAGGTGCTCCAAAGGGGTGCAATTTGGCATTCTAAATGGCTCTAAGTGATTAATATAGTTCTAAACTTGGCCTGTGAGTCAAAAGGCCCATCAGAGTCTGCTGCTGAAGTCAGTCACGTTGGAGTGTTAGGGATTATTGTTGGGCTTGTCTGCTTCTTTTGCTATGTAGTACGGGTTACTTTTCCTGACTCTGAAATTGCAAATAAGCCCCTCGGCTTTTCGGTACCATATGGATTAAGCTTGTGAACATGGGCATTTGTTGATTGGGTTGCTTTTTACCTGGTTCCTGCAAGTTTTACTCTTTATATTAAGAAAGTTGGTCATGAACTCTGAGCAGTTGCTTCTAAAAGGAAACCCTTACATGCTCCAAGGTCAATCGGACTCGTCTGAAGTTGGTATTCAGGGAGCTGTAATCCAGGACATAATATGAGAGAGAGAGAGACTGAGAAGTCCCACTCCAGAAGAATTAAAGTGCAGTGAAAGACCTTTTTATGTGGGTGAGGAAAGATAGTGATGTAGTGTAACCATAGTGGCCTCAGCTCAGTCCAGGTTCGTGCTTATAACCTGAATGGTTCATATGCTGCATGAGCTGGGATAAGGTGATGCTCTTGAATTCAGAAATGGGTGACAAAAGGATTTAGTGTGAGAATTTAACATTTTATCACACCATGTCATTTTAACTGTAAACCTTCTTTTTATTTTTAGCATTTTGCACATGTTCTCAGTTCCAAAAAGTACTGTATGATACCAGCTGCTGTAGAAGCTACAGATTTCTCATTTTTCAGGCCATATATGTACAAATGCTTCTATAGCTAATAAATTTTCATGAGTTCACTGTGATTGTGACAATTTAAAAACAGCTGACATATATTCTATATTTTTTTCCAACACAGTGTGCACGGTATTTGGGATTTTTTTTTTTTAGATAGCATGATGTGAAATATGAGCGTGACCAATAAAAAACAACCATTTGCATTTTTTTTTCTCTTCAATAATGCCACAGTGCAGCCCATTAAACCAAGGGATTGTGGTTTGAAAAGGTCTCACAATTTGAGCTTGATGCTGGCTGTTTGCCCAGTGTTGATGAAGGACTTAAAATATCCAGTTGTCAGATGATGCCTAGAGGTAAAAAAACAAATAGAACTGCCTGTGTAAAGCTTCTTGATAGCTAATCAGAAAGGACTGAAAAAGTCATTTGTAGGTCCCCTGTAGTGTTCTACCAAAAGCTCTGAATAAAACAGCTGACTTTGTAATTAAATTATCATTTGCTTCAATGTAAGTGCTAAGAAAGAGATGTGAAGATTGTAACACAGTAGAAAAAAAAAATCCCACAAAATAGCTGGAGACCTTTTGCTGAATATGGGAAATATTTTTGATCTATAGCTATGCCATAAAAGCAATTTTTTCTCTTTTAGAAGTATGAAATGCAGTCAGACCTGTGGCTTCCTAAACAGGTACAGTATAAATGTTATTTCTGGATGTATAATAAGTAATTGCTTTGTTGTTGCTTTTAGTTAATTATATGTTATTTTATAAGCTATTTAAATCCATTCCTTTTAAATCCGAATACTTTTTAGGATCTTAAATTAATTTAAGAGCTGAGGATTATAGCAGTGTCTGTGTAAGCGTTCAGATGGCAACTTGCCTTTCTGGTAGTGGGAATCCTGTCAGCATCACGCAGAGAACATTTTGCTATCTAGCTGACCACATCAGTAATAGGAAGAGATACACATTTCCAGCAAGCAGTTCAGGCCTCCAAACTGGAACACCTGTCTGGGCTTTGGAGGCAATATTCCCTTCAGTTGCTGATCTCTTTGCATTCACTTAAGAAAGCACTTAGATGACCAGCTGATTAGCTGTCTAACGCTTGGATAGTTAAAGATAGGTCTGATTAATCCCACTCCAGGCTTGTCCTATATGCTGTGCTGATTTTTTTCTGATTAAAAAATAACATCACCAAGTTAAACTCAAAGGAGTTTAAAGACTAGAGGTCATATGAGCTATGATTAGAATGCATAAGAATAATATTTCTAAATTCATGCTCAGAGCAATATATTGAACTAATATGTCAGCAAACTATTCCATTTTCATAGCTTCAGAAGAGCTGTGCAATAAATGGATGAAACACATTCTGTTTAAAATATATTTAAGGCTTCATTTTTCAACGTACAGGTGACAAATCATTTTTTAAAATACATATTTTTTTATAGCAACCCATTTTCCTTTAATATTTCTGTTTAAAGTTAGACATGGAGAGATGGTATCACATCAGGCTACAATTTATGCTAAGACCATGACTCAGAATATCACTTCAATATATTTACTTTTTCCATACACGTTTATCAAAATCAGTGAGTGCTAAGCATGTATATAGTAATGTTTTGCTGACTCCAGGCAATGAAAACATTTGTTCTCCTCATCACTAGTAGGACTTCTCCATGTCATTAGTTGTAGGAGGGTAGAGCAATGTATCCTGGAAACTCCCATTGTGTTAGGGATGAGACTGCCAGACCGTTCATTGGGAAGGGGAGTTTTGGTAAGGACGCACTTTGGGACAAGATTGAGCAATGGTGACTACTGGTCCGAACTATATATTGCATTAACCACCACATTTTTTATGACTCTTAGGAGTATATAGTTGAAATCTAAGGATTTTTCTCAATATTCTTATGAGAATATTCTTATGAGCACAGCAACTACCAAAACCAAGGAGGGAAAAAAAAATTTTGCTGATGTTCTGTTAAGTTTGAAGGGAAGTGTGAGAAACTNTCTGTTTAAAGTTAGACATGGAGAGATGGTATCACATCAGGCTACAATTTATGCTAAGACCATGACTCAGAATATCACTTCAATATATTTACTTTTTCCATACACGTTTATCAAAATCAGTGAGTGCTAAGCATGTATATAGTAATGTTTTGCTGACTCCAGGCAATGAAAACATTTGTTCTCCTCATCACTAGTAGGACTTCTCCATGTCATTAGTTGTAGGAGGGTAGAGCAATGTATCCTGGAAACTCCCATTGTGTTAGGGATGAGACTGCCAGACCGTTCATTGGGAAGGGGAGTTTTGGTAAGGACGCACTTTGGGACAAGATTGAGCAATGGTAACTACGGGTCTGAACTATATATTGCTTTAACCACCACATTTTTGTGACTCTTAGGAGTATATATTTGAAATCTAAGGATTTTTCCCCAATACTCTTATGA
The DNA here is from genome assembly GCA_013389865.1 of Piaya cayana. Classification (NCBI taxonomy): domain Eukaryota; kingdom Metazoa; phylum Chordata; class Aves; order Cuculiformes; family Coccyzidae; genus Piaya; species Piaya cayana. The sequence continues at coordinate 58,183 of WAAB01018580.1, read as the reverse complement.
GCACAGCAACTACCAAAACCAAGGAGGGAAAAAAAATTAAGCTGATATTCTGTGAAGTTTGAAGGGAAGTGTGAGACACTAACACAATCTTATGTTTATAGAACGAAGAGCCAGTTTTCTCCAAGGACGGCAGTAAGTTCTTCATGACTGTCCCAGTGAAGCAAGGAGGCCGGGGTGAATTTCACCACATAGCCATGTTTATTGTTCAGGTAAGGTTTTGGTTCAGGCTATTTTTAATAGCCTAGTGTACATCTAGGACTTTTACTGAGGGCATACGACCCAAGCAAAGGCTTGCACTCCACTAGGGTCTGAACACTTGTGTGATAGTAATTTGTCCTGTCCAGGCTGTCACTTGGTGCAAAGAGACATAATTATAACTTCCTCCGCTATAAGTAGAGCGTTCTCTCTCTTTTCTTAGACCTCTGCTGTGGTGATATGTAAGGTCTGTAAACGAAAGGCACTTTCAAAAGTACTATTTTTGGAAGAGTTCATGTTTTATTTGTATCTCTAAGGAGGAGCAGAGATGTTTTCATGTTAAATTTTTCTGTCATTAATGTTTTATAGCCACAGAAATTCAAGACACCTGCAGAAATATTCATTTTATGCTCATTAGATACACTGTATACATAAGTATAATTTTAAATGTCAATTCAGAATATTCAAAATCTGGTCTTACACACAACAGCAAAGGGAGGAATTACCCAAAAGTTAAAATTTTGTGAAAATTAGGACTCTTATTACCCACCCCAACATTTTCCAGTGGCTTCCATTCCCTGTGATCATTCTTTTTTCCAAAGAAGAATCTGAATGAAGGTATGTTTGCACCATGACTTTAAAGGTCACCAGTTTGAAGTTGTGATGAACTAATAGAGGAAATCATGCCCTGGAACAGAACACTCCAAGGCATATATTTAAGTCAGCAGAATATTAATACAGATACTTTAATAGAGCCATATGACATAGGAGGGATTATCAGTGTACCCAAAACATCAAAATAGCAGACTTGGCACCAGGTAGCTCCATTATCTCCCTTTATGACAGTATTCTGGTATAAACATTAACTTTGAAATATGTTCACAGTGTACTCTAGATAGAACAAGAGTAGAAGAATTGTAATGAAAATTTAACCTGAAGAGGCAAGTACAAGGTACTCATTCACTAGAATAAAGATATCAAGAAAGAATCAGAAAAGGAAAAAAAGATTTCAAAGACATGTCAAATTTTATCTTCTAAAGAAATGAGTAACTCAGATGACAATCTGGTACAAGTCTGTTAATATAGTGATGACACATAAAATCACAGTAGAGCAAAACCATTTAGTCAATCCAGTCTTATTTTGATTTCTTTCCCAATATGAATAAGTGTCTTTAAAATACATGAAGAAAATCGATAATGTACATCTGAAAATTAATTTGCAACATTCCCAAGGATGCTACAGATGCAACCAAATTTACCTTACACCTAAAGGCTCTGTCATTTTTCCCTACTAAAGAGCCTAGAAAATGTGATTCTAATTCAGGAAATTAAGCAAAACACTAAGCCCACTCCTTATACCTACTTTTAAATACACATTTGAGTCCCACCAGATTAACAGTATAGAATTCTAACTCTTTTAAGCAGAATTAGAGCTGTGGATACTGCACAGCTCCAGAACCAAAAATACTTATATTTTTTACTACAGTTGCCGTGAATAAACAAGTCTCAGTGATGTCACTAATGACAGATTTGGCTTTAAGTATATAGCTGCTCCTGAGAAGAAGAAATGTGATATCTCAAGTATCAACAATTATTCATCAATAAACAACATTCTACATGGTAATGGGGCCGATACAGCACAATAAAGGACAGAAAATGTGTTTGTATAATGTGTTTTACACACTGCATTAATCTGACTGCCCATTATTTCTAAAGCAAACATGGAGGCATAAAAAAATATATTAACCGTTGCACACAAAGTCTTTTGTCACATCAGATGTTTGTCACACCTTGTGACAACAGGTGCCCTGCAGAATTTGAAGCAGTTGGCAGGTCACCAATACCCAGGCGATCCCATTTTTTTTATCATGGAGCTTGGATAACGCTGGAATTTGGCATTCAGTTCCTCATTATTTCTCTGTACCGCTCAGCACAGGCATCAATTCACTAACAGAAATCAGCCTCCAAGCACGAGAAAGTTAAAACACAGAACCACAGAGAACATACAGTGTCAAAGTAGTAAATTGCAGTGGTTCATTTTAGATGAATTTAGTCGCTGGGGCTTATTTGTTAATCTTGCAACAAATGCTGACAAATGATAGTCTTTCTTGGGCTGGATTTTTTTGACGGTTCTTTAGAAAAGCATGTGTCGATATAATCAAAGCAGGTTAGCATAGGCATCTGGTTAAATCTTGCAAGGGGAGGTTACTGTTTAAAAGTTTACTGTCGTGTATTATTTACTTTCTGAATGCAGAGGGCTAGATGTGTTTTATTGTTTTCAAATGCTTTTAGTAACTTATGAAATATTTAAAACAATCTAATCTCAAAATGGGATTGGATCATGTTATGCATCTAGAAATTGCTTATGTGGGGTTTTTCAAATCTAGAAAGTCTCTTTTTTTCCAACCACAAAATAAGAATTATAAAGTAACTTTAATGGATCAAGGCAAGAACTTCCTGCAAGCTTCATAAATCATGTATTATGTCTGTAACCTTGAAAAATAACCATGTTTATTAACACTTGACTGGGTTTTTTATTGCTGTTTCTTGTTAGATTCTGTGATCTCAATATTTAAATATCTCTTTAAACCATTGCAGCTTCCCTCTTTCTAGACAAGACACAGTCACTTAGAATAAATCACTAGTTTATATTTTAATCATTCCTGGAGAGAAGACTGAATATCAGAACTTTCCTGAACAAGGAAATCTTCCTCATAAACTTATGTACAGTACCTAGCACAATGTCATGATTTCATTTGGTACTTGCAAGACTTATCATAGAGTTCTGTCCTTGTGGATCTATTAGAAAACAGATTAGTTCTCAGAGACTTGTTTCTGCCTTGCCTGTTCCAGACATGTCTCATAGGTGTCCTTGAGCATTTTCCGCTTTGTGGTTATTGCTTCTGTTGATGTAGAGCTCAGAGTTTACAGGGTACATTTCAGAAATGTAGGGATGAAATAAACTCTTTTTACCTTTATGACTTTTTGTAGGCTACATAACCACTGAGGCCAGTGTGATTAGATATGGACTGGTGCTTTGGATACACAGGGTGAGAAAGCACCATTAGATCCTCTGTCCACCTCCTTTTTAACTCCTGCTGCTCAGCTTAGCTTGCTAAAGATGAAATATAAGTTGAAGAATCACCTCTTTTCTTTTCAAAGTTTGTCTTGAATTTGAAAACTAAATATTATTATATCCAGGCCAAGTATCAAAACCCTAGTTTGGAAACAACACTTTAAGTATGTTCTTATTGTGTTATAGTGAGAAAGTTTTAATCTTCAGTAGCCTAAGCCACATTTTTACATTTTTCACTAGGAAGCAATCCGAAATGAACTTCTGATATTCAGGTTTCATTTAATCTGTGTATACTGCATCTTCCAGCTGAAGAGTTTGATTTTACCTGAACATAGATATGCATTGCATCCCGATGTTTCCTATTTCAGTTCCTGGTGCATTGGCTGAAAAAGCTGCCATCACATTCTTCTAGAGAGGTCTTGAATTTACCTTTGCAGCAGTGGTTTTCTTAAGCTCGTTGTGGGATAGAAGCAATTTGTAAGAGGGAGCAAGAGGTTCTACCCAACTTGTAAGCATTTCATTCAGTAGTCAAAATTTGAAACTTCCCTTAAACTCTCCTGTGGATAAGGAGGGGCTTTGACAGAGGACATGGAAAAGCATGGACTTCAACACAATTTAAATCCTGTGAACTGTATCTGAGTTTGCGCAGTGCTTTTCTCTTAGAGATTTGCCTGCCTTCTCAGATGAGCATGGTTTTGATGTCCCATCTTGGCACTGCAACTTTGTGGTGATCCTGATTCAATACAAGCATTTGATAAACGTAAAAGCTTGGTGAGCATACACTGGTCCAGAGTTTGGTTATCAAGGATCTGAGTCAGACTTACCTTTGTACCACTGTAAAGGTAAAGAAACATTAAGGGAAGCAAAATACACGTAATTACAAGATCCTTAGCTTTAAGTAAAGGACTTCTGTTATCTGTTGGCATAGGAGCAACTGAAAGAAAAATTTTGATGGAAACTGAAATTATTTTAATCACTTTGGGAAATTTATATGCAAAATGGGAAGGGACTAGGAAGTTCAAGCCTGTCAAAATGTAAGGTTTTCGATTTAAAGATGTTATGTTGCACATTAAAGTTTAACAAGGTGTAATCAGAAACAACAGGCAGGCAATCCAACTAGATGGAGCAATATATAGCAAGTAAGGTGAAAGTTAATATTTTAATTTCTCTCCAGGCTAAAAGTGAACAACTCAGCGTGAGGCACCTGACTTCAGGCAACTGGGAAGTTATCAAAATCCTGGCGTATGATGAAAATACACAAAAGATGTAAGCATAGTTTATTTGCCTGTTTATGAAAATGGCTGAGTTATTAAAACAGAATCCATTTAACTGGAAATAGTGTATCTATAATTAAGTAACACTATTTCTTTCATTTGTGATCATTACCATAAATTTTACACTCCTGAGTACATAAAATGCACTTGTAAGACTATTTATCTGCCAGCATATTACTGCGTGCATTTTTATGCAGAAGGAAAAGGATTATGCCGTGACATCACTTGACTCATGTTATTTTTTAAGTCAAAGATGTCAACACACAGTATGGCAGTAGTAACATTTTGGTGGCATTTTCATGTATTCCTAAAAGAAATCATAGTAAACTTTTAGTACTTGATAAAATCCCCAAATCCTCAGTTTTAATGCCTCTTGGGTTACTCAGTGAGATCTCTGGATGTTGTTTGGTGAGGTGATCTGATTCAACCTCATAAATTCAAATTATAAAAAGCAATTATCCCAATACCTGATTTATGGTTGGACTCAATGATCCAGTGGGTTTTTTCCAACCTAGTGATTCTGTGATTTTCACATTTTCCAAAGCCCATCTTAGACCTGTAGTGGGAAGCAAATGCAGTAAAATCCAGATAACTTTAGTGGGCCTTTGTTAGTCTTCATGTTTATCTACACACAGCAAAAAATAAATAGATATGCCTAATTCTGTTCTTTAAAATTAATGATATTTCAACAAGGACTATTTTGAGTCTGCAATAATGCTGTCATCTCCAGTGCTACTGGAGAAACACCTTTTCTGGCCAGTCCTTCCATGCATTTAGAAAATATATCTCCAAAGAATTTCTTGATACTTCTCCAAAGTTCAGATCAAAAAATGAGGTATGGATGCAGTCAGACTGCAGAGGTTTCAGACTGCGTGTGAGTTGTCTCAGCCACCTGAGAGGACCTCCTTAACCTCCTCCTGCCTCTCAAGCAGAACCTTTGTGGGGATTATCCCCTGTGATGCACCAAGGGCTCACGTTGATAGTCTTACAGCAGCACTACTAAACCTCTTTCCACCAAAATATCCTTGTCTGTAAACCATTGACTAGGATGCTAGCTTTTGTTTCTGTGGAGAAAAAATCATTCTACACATCAGAAAGGCTTTTGGTATCGTAAGGCCTATTGTATTTTATGATATATTTTCATGGTGACCTTTTTCTACTCTTTGGATTTATATTGCAGACTATTAGAGTGAAGGAGAAACTTTCTCTTCCATATTAGTAATATGCAGAAAGAGTTCCTGGTTACTGTCGGAGCTCCTGAGCATTACAGGAATTAAACAGAAACCATTAAATACTCCACCACTATTTTAATATGAATTCATGTAGCATCTGAAGTAACTACTCTGTGTATTAGGTCTAAGTTTAATCTTGGAGCTTGGGGTTATATATAGGTATTTGATCTTTATATTTGGGAATTTTTAGCTTTAAAAGAACTATATTTATGATGTCTCTCACTTCAAATGAGACTTTTTACCAAATTGAATTTAACTTTGTTTGTCTTTTGGGCATAGTTATTTCTTAAGCACTGAAGAATCCCCAAGAGGAAGACACCTACATAGGTAAGTAGTATATGGGGCTGTGTTAACAGCTTCTTCATCCCAAGCCATGAATGCTGTATGATTTGCTGCTCTGAGGCTTAGGTAATCATTTCTATCATGTAAAAATTAGTACAATTGAGCTGTAACAAGGGAAGAATCAGTTTTTTCAAAACTAAAAACGCCAATGGTATTTTACGTTTTTTAAAAAACAGAAAATGTTTCAAACCAAAATTATTTTAGCATTTCAGTAGTCCTTTATAAGCATCCAAAAAGCTAAACCTAAATAAATTACTGTATTTTTAAAAGCAGTGAAAAACTCCCAAACAAAACCAATATTTATGGGGTCTAATCATGCAATTTCAAGTGTGCAGGAAAAGCACATCCTCCTTACACAAACCTGAGCACTGAAATCTGAAGTTAATGCAGGTTTTTTTTGGTGTCCTACTAACACAGTTCCCCTACAGCACTGGTATTTATTAGAGCCTCAGTCCTGCGTAGGGCAGGTTTTGGATCCTATCCACATTTCCCAGTTTACAGAACAGCAATCCGCTGAGTCATCTGAAAACATCAGGCACAAAATAAGACAGTGATGTTTGGCAAGTTTAGGGACTGAAACAAGTGTTAGCACTCTGATGACCTAGTTCTTTGTTTAAATTGTATTTTATTCCAATGGAAAATGTTTCTAATAATTTTTTTTTTCTGCAGTGTGTCAACAGTGGGATCCTTGAATCGTCAGTGTCTCTCATGTAACTTCTTGAAAGAACAGTGCACTTATTTCAGTGCAAAGTTTAGCCCCATGAATAGACATTTTTTACTGCACTGTAAAGGTAGGTCAGATGCACAGTGTGTTGATGTACTTACTGTATTTGCTTCTGAATTAATGTATTGTTTTGAGAAATGCATTAGAGTGGAGTCTACCCTTTAGCTCTGTAGTGGATTACTCAAAATTCTGCACAGAGCTTATGATAAGACTGTAAATAAAGGTGTTCTGTGTAAAAGCTAAATAAGAAGTGATATGAAAGAGTTCCTCCAATCATAATCTTTTAGTCCTAGTAAAGGACATTGACTTTTAAGTTTACTCTAAAAAATCCTTCACAAAAAATGTGGAATTTATAATGGCAGCACTGTGGTTCGTAGCACTTTCATTGTATTATGTATTGATCTGTCAAGGAGTTTCATGACAGAAAGAGGGGTAACAGTTTTAAGCTGGCAGAGGGAAGATTTAGATTAGATATTAGGAAGAAATTTTTTACTGTGATTTTCCTGTGAGGGTGGTGAGGCCCTGGCAGAGGTTGCCCAGGGAAGTCATGGATTGCCCCATGCTTGGTGGTGTTCAAGGCCAGGCTGGCAACGTGATCCAGCAGAAGATGTCCCTGCTCAGGGCAGGGGGGTTGCAACTGGGTGGGCTTTAAGGTCCCTTCTGACCCAAACCATTCTATGGTTCTGTGATCTTGTTAAAAAGTGAGGGTCTGCTTTCTGCAGCACTGTGTCTCTATGTGTGTGTACAGTAAACCTATACACACCTATATCTGAACATATGTGTCTGTATCTACCAAAAACCAATTGAATTCACACAGACACATCCTCTTAANCTAAACAACCCCAGCTCTCTCAGCCGCTCCTCATAAGGCCTGTTCTCCAGCCCCTTCACCAGTTTCGTTGCTCTTCTCTGGACATGCTCCAGAGCCTCAACATCCTTCTTATGGTGAGGGGCCCAGAACTCAACACAGGATTCAAGGAGCGGTCTCACCAGTGCCAAGTACAGAGGGAGAAGAACCTCCCTGGACCTGCTGGTCACACCATTTCCGATACAAGCCAAGATGCCATATAAAGATGCCAAACAAGATGCCAAGATGCAATATAATTGCAATAAGTAACTTCTAGCTTTTTTGTTGTTAACTGCGCTCCAGTAGTGCTACATAGCACCAGTTAGGTTCAGAGCTGGTATGTATGAGCAGAAAACTAGAACCATCACACATGGAGAAATTTATAACATACACTTAGGAAATGAGCACTGATAAATAAGTAAGATTATACAAACAGGTTCCGAAAAGCATGATAATCAATAAAGTGTATAGCTAGCCCTGTTGACCTTCAAAGTTGCAGTATTTTACGAATGTTTTCCCAGTATTTTTGCTCAAGTAGCATCAGGTTGAAGAGTAGAACACAGTTCATCTGAAATATATGAGAATAGCCCATTCTATCTGCATACATTTTTTCTATTTCTTTTGTAAGTGTACTTTTTTTTTGCACAAAAATGAAATATATGCCAGTTTGAGAATTGAATCTATTCAAAACAACAAGCTATGAATATATATTGGCTAAAATAAGGGTACTTTGTTTTGTTTGTTGTGGGTTTTTTGTGGAAGTTCACCTATCATTCATAGCTGATTAGAAAATAAAACCCCTATACAGACTGTGTGGTTTATACGTGGTTAAAACTGCAGCAAAGTTAGGGAGCTGACCCTGAGTCTCTTAAGTAAGGTCAGCATTAGTAATGAGCTCCTCATGGTTCAAGCAGAGCTTTCTCTTGTGCTTTACTTAGTCCCCATGGGGAAAGCCTGAGATTTTTGCAAGTTGGTAAATTGGAAGAGTTTTTTGCCCTGAATCAGCAATGTACTAGGGTCCAAAAACATAGCATCTTATTATAATTTTAGCAAAGTATATTCAGCCTGCAATTTTTAACATGCTCCTTTGATATTAAAATGTGGATACCAGTAGGAGGGCAGATGAAACTGAACACAAGCTTATGATTTTCAGTGACTTTGGAGGTGACAGTTCTCTTTTGGGGGGCTAGTAAGACCTTAGATCATCCTCCCAGGGACTAAACCTACATTCCAATGAGTTGCAACCAGTAGACTGCCCTAACCTGTGGATGTTGGGTGAGGATGATAAAAAACCATCATTAAGTTTTTCTAGCTCTAACCTCGCTGTATAGCTGTCAGTCTGGAGTTATTCAGAGGTGCTCTTGTGTTTCCTTAGAGCTTAACAATTACGGCAGCAGTATGGCCCCTCGTGCTATCACAGCTCTGAAAAATGCCTGTGGTGGCCTGCAGATATTTGACAGCACCAAAGCTGATGGCAACATCACCATAGAGCAGGTACTAAAACTCTTCAGCAGAGAGTTGCTTGTAGGAGTACAGGGTAGATTACTTCAAGATGACGCCACAGCTGTTTTGCCCAGAAAAATCCTTGGGGGACTCTGGACTGGTTTGATCTATACAAGTTTCAATACTTCCACCTCCTGTTTACCCATAAGCTCCTTTATTAGTGTAGTTTTTCCTTCTTAGTTACCCTCAGCCGAGAGGTCTGTCACAGTATACCAGCTGAATCCCTCTCCAGAGACTCTCCACAGTGAGGAGTTCTTTTTAGCCTAGTAAGTGGAGGACCAGCTCTACAGCCTCTCAGTTTTTGCAAGCTTGTCCTTTACACTTATTTTCCACACTGCCTGTGGATTTTTACGTTATCATTTCATAAACACCAAGAGATGTTAATCTCTTCATTAAAATTAGATATTTCAGAAAGGGAGTGATTGTTTTTCCTGCTTTATACAACAGGAAATAAGTTACGGATTTAGTGTTAGTTATAGGAGATCAAAGGCAAATCCAAGTGCTGTGCTTAGTTCTGATGAGCTGTAACACAATGCCTGTAACACATCTGTCTGTCTTTCTTCTGATCAGCTTTTTAATCTACTGTAATCTTCCTTTTTCAAAATCTGTCATCATCCTTCCATCGTTTAGTACTCCAAATAGACCTGGCCTGGAAAGTGCTGATGCTTTCACCTCCATAAACTGTCTTTCTTAAATCAGAATTCCGAGCAAAATGACAAATTCAGAAAAAGTAAAAAGACCTGGGAAAACAAAACAAAACAAAGAGAAAGAGACAGCTGAAGACATTATCTTTTGAAGTGCTAAGGCAGAAAGCTTTGATTTGTCAGCAACCTACCTCTAAGATTTTTGTCAATAGTCTCCCTTGAGGCAGAGAATGAAATTGATAAAAATTTTCCATGGAGGCTGTTAGAGGCAGTGAATGGCATCATAGTATTTATTTCAGGTATTTAAATTTCCCTAGATTCATGCCATAATTAATTGAGAGAGACAACCTCCTCAGGATCGCTCAAAACACATAAATTAAGCTCTGTCTCTGAACTACTTTCAGAGGGAATCTTTTTTATTCCAAAACAAGAAGAATCTGAACTCCTAATTTTGGAGTGTCTGTGCATGGGGTCCTCAGGGACTTCAGCTTTTCTGCATCATCCTTCCTAACCCAACAGTGACTGCCTGCACGTAATCCAAACTCTTGTCTCAACAAGACAGAACTAAGCTTCTCTTGCACAAATTCTGTGTTAGGGATGGGGATGGAACATTTTGTTTTGCAAGTTTGCACACTTAGCTGTACTTCTCAGTATGCTGAATATATGGTCACCCCAGTTTCACATGCCATCTTGTGCATTTGCACAGTACTTACTAACATGGAAAATTATTTGTGGTGCTTTTAGTTTCTCAGTGGCACAGTAACACCTAGATTTAACCATGATGCTCTTGGTCTTCTAGAACTGAGTAGCAAAAGAGCTTAAAGAGTTAAGTAAGTGAAATACGTGACAGTTTTTCAGCACCTCTGTAGCTTTTCCAGACAAAACATGAGTGAATATTATCATTCATTCACTTCACAGTCAATCTAAAGTTGCTGTTTCTGAATGTCCAAGTGCTCTATTTTAGACAGTGTTGTTAAGTGCCTCTGTAATTTTTTTATTCTTCGCTTCTGGATAAAAAATGGAGGTTAAAAAAAAAGCTCCTTCTAGGTGGAGGAGTCTAGACTGCTTGCTGTACATGCAGAAGGCAGTTTCTGTTTTATGCTTTATTACTACTGTAGTCTGACTTGTGTCCTTCCCAAGAGATGCCAGTGGAGTTATGGCTGTGTTTGAAGCACAGGTATGGAGCTTCCAGGATCTGACCTTATGTGGTCACCAGTGTTCTTATCCTTTGCTATTGAATGTAATGCTAACTACCCTACAATTCCTGTTTTTCTTCTTTCCTCAAAACAGGGCCAGGCATTCCAGTTGTTAGCGTGCACAGTACAAGTAATACTGAAAGTGAGTATTCCTTATGGGACAGGTATAGTTTGGTATTGTCCTTGATTATTTTAGGGGGGTGTGGGGAAGGGGAAAGGCAGTTAAAAGTGAATGAAAACTAATAGATGGATTATTTATATAAAAATCTATTAATTACTTTTTAGCAACATCCACATCTGCAGAAAAAACTTTTCCAGGCTTTTTGTGTATGTTTTATGCTAAGTGCATACCATTCATCTTCTGTTTGCACTTGAGTTAATTATATGGCAGGTTGGTCTTCATCCGTTTCACTTTCTATGCAAATTGCGCTGCCATTATGATACACCATCTGTATTTTTAGAGATGGTTTTAAACTTACAGTCCAATTATCCTGAAGTAAGGTACAGTCCTTGGACAATTCATCATAAAATCTCACCTACATGCAATGAACTTAGTCCTGCTCTTACATTTCTCAAATCAGACCAACTCTAGACATTTTCAATCATGGCAAGTCCAAGAATAAAGCCTTTTTTGAGGGTATTCTATATATATTAATTTTCAAGTTTTCCTCATTTCTTTCTGCGCATTGACTCTAAATCTGTTTCTGTTTCCTGGCTGCTCGAGGTGCTTTGTAATGGAAGATTGTCCTTCAGCAGCAGAATTTTCCTCACTTTGAGTATTTCCCTGGTACAGTGGAGGTAAAAGCTCTTCTACTGCCAACTCCACTGTGGCTCCAAGTAGCACGAAGATGTGGATTAGAGGAAAAGGGGACATCTTTCCATTTAAAACCACTAAAACATTCCTTATGAATCCTCATTTCATTCATTACATTATCCCCAGGATTCTTCCCAGAATCCAAAAGTCCTGAACTATATACTTGTCTGCAGCTCTTAGTTATGAGCCATCCATTATTCAGCCATAACACTGGACCTAATTTTGCACATCAAAGCAGCATGCTGATCAATAGGATCATGCTATGAGGTATTAATTAATGTCTGCACTTTTGCTTCTGTTTCTGGTTTTTGTTTTGGCTTTTTTCTTAATGTCACTGTTAGTATTTGCAAAGTTCAGTGCCACAGCACGCAGAGTAAGTTAGTTCATCAACTTTTGTAGAGCTACTCAGTTCTGTGAAGGGAGATTGTTGTTGCTTATTACTTGCATCTAAAATACTGTTGGTAGTGAACTGTTGTAAAAGAGATCTTCATACAGCATCTTAGTGGAAAAGAAAATGAGTCAGGATAGACGGATATTGTTGTATCAAGAAGAAACAAATAATGAGAGATAATTTACCAATAATGTTTCAGCAGAAGATTAGATTATCCTCTTCAATGCATAAAAGAATGATTAAGGATTACTTCAATTATTCCATCCTCAGACTATAATTATGCCATTTTGGTTGACTGCCTAGAACAAACATTTTCCTTAGATTATCCATTTTGGCCCTAGAGTGGAGGATTTAGTGTTAAAAAATATCTACATTTTGGAACTAAGATTAGTAATTTGAGTAGAAAAGGGAAAAAAACCTAATTAATTATTCTTTCATGTGCAAAAGGATTACTTCAGATCTGTCTGTGGCTTTAAACCAAACTGAAGTCTTGCTCTTAGTTGAAGTGCAGAAGATAGAAAAACATGCTGTGATCAAGTAGAACTCTACTGACTAAATATTAACTTGGAATACGTACCTTGAAAAGAATGCCTTTGGTCTTAGGATATTGCAGAGCAAACTAGACTTTCCCTGTAACAGCTGCTGGTAGTATTTGTCAGGGATGCTAGTATTCATGTTGTTCATCAGCAATTTCATTTTCAGTGCATAATGAAAACAAAGCCTACCAAAGCCAGGAAATGGAATAAATGTATATGTTTTGAATTAAGCTGATTGCTCAGTTCCTGAATTGCAAAGCAGTTGGATTTTACAAAATGTATTTACAGAAGGACTTCATTTTCAAGATTTATCATCACACATTTGTCTCTGTCTCTTTAATTTTTTGTAAGTTTTGATTTATTTTTGATATGATGATTCTTTGTACCTTTCAACTTGCTTTTTCTTCCTGTTTTCTACAGAGTTTTATGTTTTGGAAAATAATGCTGTGTTGAAAGAAGCTGTTTTTAAGAAAAAGAATTCCAAGACTGAAATTAAAATGCTTCACATTGAGGATTACGGTAAATTTGGCAAAATGTTATTTTACCACACCAAAAGCTTTCTTAGAATGTTACTGTTCTTCATCTGTGTAACTACCAGCCTTTAATGTTTTGCTCTTTTCTTAAAAGAACTCCCTTTACAGTTGTCACTGCCAAAAGATTTCACGGATCGAAACCAGTATGCCCTTCTGTTACTAATGTAAGTATCTGTGTAGAATCACTCAAAATAATAAAAAAGTACTTCATAGAAAAGATTTAACTCTGTAATTAGTAAATGAAGGGGGGGTTGTATTTTATTGGAAAATTACCTCGTGGATTTGAGTTGAGGTTCTTGGGGAGGTTTTGTTACAGATACTGTCTGGTAGAGGTGACTGGGGTTTTTTTCAGCTTGTCAAACCTAGCTCTGCTGTGTTGTACTTTTAGGTTACATGAGGGACTGGCCCTTCTGACAGCATAGCTGAGTAGTTTTGGAGTCTCTCCTGGACTCATACTGATCCCTACCTGCACAGGATCTCATTCAGAGCATTGGGGGTGGGGGCTTCCCCCTTTTTATCCCTGGTAGAAATGGATAGACATTCTAAGAGGGGATCAGTGAAGATGCATAAAGGGAAAATGCTTTTAGGAACACTGGAAAGAACAAAAAATTTTTTTTGAGCATCAGTGGCTGAAGGCATTATAGGCATGATCCAAAGTCTGTTGGTGTTTGTAGAAATCCTCTATGGGAGAAAGAGATACTCCCTGGCAACCTGCTCTGTTGTTTTAGGAAGAAATAATATGTGTAGTTCTTTCAGAGACAGTCAGCTTTTAAGTTGCATGTCTGCAGAATGCCTAGCACAGGATGACAGTGGTCATGAGCACACCTGCATCCTACCTAGGAAAACAGGTGATTACTGGCTCGGGGCATAATTTGTTGCCCTCCACCTGAGCTCAGCATGGATCTGCTGTGGGTATAGAGGGTTTTCCTGTACCTTCAGGTCTTCTTCCAGTCCCTTTTGGAAGGAAATGCTGTGAGTTTCACTAACACAGATGTTGCAGTGCACTGATAAATTCATGAAGGTACATTAGCAGAGCTGTATCACCTGAAGCAGATCTCCCCTTAGTGACAGGAGATCCTGATTGTTACCTGTCAGGTCAACTTTACAAGCTTCAGCTGCTTAGTGATCCTGAATTCCACTACTCAGACAGGATCTTAGATAGTAGCCCAGGGAGGTATTAAACTGTGTATTCTGAAGTCCAGTTTGTGTTTAAAACTCAGAGATTTTTGTTGTGGGGCTGTGGAGGCTCTCTGCTCTAAGTGGCTCATGAGCATGTTTTTTTCATTTCCTGTGGAGAAATGGGACACATGGATAATTTTCTTTTTGCTGTATTTTTGCTAGCTTGATTTTGAAGCGTTTGTATATTTTAAGCAGTTTTAAGCCAGAGGCAAACCAACTCGGTGAACTGACACTAGGAGCTATACAGGGATCTGCAAAGGATGATGTTTATTCATTTTTTTTTCTGAGAGTAAGGAAACACTAAAATGTCAGCAGTAATGCTTTCCTTTTTAATGCATTACTTAGTAAATACATAATCTGCTATATATAGTTGTGGTAGAATATGAGGTTATATCCTCATGCAGAACTTGGACAAGAGAGGAGGGAAAGATCAGAAGCTTTGGGATAGCCAAGGGCAAAAATGATGGGGGGGTGGAAAACAGCTAAGGAAAAATAGTATTATTAAATGTTTTTAACTATCAAGAGTTGAAATAACTGAGAATATTACTGGGGCAAGGTCAGAATCTAAACTCATTAATACAAACTGTGGTATCCAAATTTATAATATGCAGACTTTACTTCTTTTAAGTCAAATCATTACTTTTGCAATACTGATTTCTCATTGTTAGCTTTAACTGGAGTTATTTTTAGAAAACACCATACACTAACGAAAGTGTGAAGCTAAAAATTTGAATCTATCCTGACTCAAGTAATGTTGCATGCATTGTGTCCCCCTTTTCCCTACAAAACTCGGCTGCTGGACAGGGAAAGGCTGTGGATGTATCTTCCTGGACTTCAGCAAAGCCTTTAATGGAGTTTCTCACAGCATTCTGCTACGGAAACTGTCAGCCTCTGGCCTGGACAGGCACACACTCTCCTGGGGGGAAAACTGCTTGGCTGGCCGGGCCCAGAGAGTGGTGGTAAATGGTGTTAAATCCAGCTGGAGGCCCGTGACAAGTGGGGTCCCCCAGGGCTCAGTGCTGGGTCCAGCCCTGTTCAATGTCTTCATCAATGACCTGGATGAAGGCATTGAGTGCACCCTTAGTAAGTTTGCAGATGACACTAAGCTGGGTGGAAGTGTCGATCTGCTGGAGGGTAGGAAGGCCCTGCAAAGGGATCTGGACAGACTGGACCG
>WAAB01018580.1:0-39416 GCA_013389865.1 Piaya cayana | reverse complement strand
ATATCTGGAAAAGTGAAGTATTAGCAGAAATGAAGTGGCTTTTGCTTTCTATCTCAGTAATACAGTAAATTGTCAAGGACTTAAGAAAAACAGAGGGTGGGAAGGGAAATGAAGAAAAGAGAATGTGAGTGTAACTATGAAATTTGTCAGATATTTCTCTGCAGTGCAAATTAAATGCCTAACTAATTGCATATAAACTTCTAAGTGCATATAAGCTTTGTCCCCTAAGCTGGAGGGTAAATATGTCTTACAAGATCTAACAGCTCTGACTGGCTGTTTGACTGCAGTGATCGCTTCAGAGTCACTCCAAGGTTCTATTGAAGATCATCTTCCTTGTGTCTTACATTTTGCCAGGATCTTGATTGCCTGTGTGGTATCATCTCTGCTGCTGATTTTTTGTGCTGGTGCCTGGTTTCACTGGCTCAGAATAAATTGGGTTTTGATGGCTGAGGTTCACAATTTTACTGCAAATTTTCAGCAGCAGCAGCTACTTCTGTATGGTGTTTATATGCTCTTTGAATCAATAAGGCTACAGTTAACAAAACAGGGAAATAAATAAAAGGGGAGAAAGTTTGTTATTATTTGGGTTTGATTTTTTTTTCCATTTTCTAAAAGCTTGTGGCCATTTAAAAGGTGCATGATTATAATAAAGCTTCTGTATTCATATAAGGATGCCTACTGATAAATTTGAACTTCCAGCACAAAGTATCTAGGTGTTAGTGTTAAGGCTGAATCCTGGTAGGAAGCCTGTACCAGTGGAGTCTGGTCCTTGTGTGAACTCAGTACAGCTCCATGTAGACACAAGCTCAACTTAAGAACCAGGCCCTGAATATCCTGTACCCTTCGTCTTAAAGATTTTGTGAAATTCATCCATTATCAGTTGCAAAGCATATTGCAACACTCAAATGGAAAATCATTGTATTGCTATATTAAAATGTATGTTATCTGTATGGCCAGACTGTTTAAGTGATCGGTCTCCTGTAGAAACCAGTTATGTCTGCTAGCACTATTTTTCTTTCCAGAATTGTGATGCATAGGCCATAAAATGCTAAATAGAGTATAACACACTCCTTTCTTCCATTTGTTCTCCTAAACCACTAATACATTTCACACTCAGTTTGCTTCTGATGTAATACTTAGAATGTAGCTATAGATTAAAGGTGTACAGTAATTGCCTGAAAGAGTGATTATCATCTCTTTTCTGTATAATTAAGATCAAAGTTTAAATTTCAGACCCTTGATTTTCTCATTATGGTTCACCTTACTCATTAAAAAAGTTGGAAGATACACTCTCTGGTAACATGCAGGAAATGATTAAGTAAAGACCCTGGCTTTTAATCTGGATAATAAGAAGTGATAATCATTCTTTATTTTTTTCTTAAATATAATTAAACTTATTTCTTCAAAATCTGTAGATAATGTATCATAACGGTCAGCGTTTATTATTTAATGTCATTTTAAATTGTCCAATATATAAGTGAGTATTGTAAAACTGAGTCTGTGGAGAGATTGTTCTCATCTTTGAGGGGGTGGGAACAACAGATATTCTTCAAAGTAACAGCAAATTGTCCCCAAGAGGTTTCTGTTTGTTTGTTTGTTTTCTTATGTTTTGGTAATAAACAGGAATCAACTCACCTGTTATGGAAATTATGAAATATTTAGGGCTTGCAGTTTACGCCTCCATTTAATACACTTCTGAGACTGATAGCAAGATAAAGCAGAAGGGTTGGAAATGAAGATTTTTTTTTTAAACAGCTTTGGGAAAAACATGCTAAATAGACTAAAAAAACATGTAGAGAAGCATAATTGAAGTATTGGGAAGTACTCAAGATCTGAGGTGTGGTAACACTTCACCTATTAATAGCTGTCTAGTGTACCTTTCATCGCTGAAAAGGATATTACTTGCTCTTACTGGCAGCTGTTGCAAGGAAATGTACAGTGCTTGGCAACATGGTGAATTATGAAAATATGTGACGGATTTCAATACTGTGCAGTATGCTCGCAAGGAGGACATCCCCGAAGGCCTTTTTGCTTGGCTAGTTCTTCCACTATGAAAAAGCTGCAAAGTTTCCTTTTTTGGGCATGATCAAGTCATGTGAATGATTCCCTAATTGCTTTGTTAGCCATCCATGTAATGCCTGTGTTCATCCTGCCTCTGCCAAGAGTGACAGTGTTTCGCTGCCCCTTTGTGTTTCTGTTACGTACTAATATTTGGTGGAGAATCTTTTCGTTTTGCTCTTCTAAATTTACTTCTCCGTTCTTTGAACTACTTAATATTTTTCAAGACCCAGAGGGAAAATTCATTCAGCTTAGGCAAAAAGAGGGGTAGAGGGGAGGTTTACTCCAGCTGTTTCAATTACAATTGTAGTCCTGATTCGGTGGGCACTGGGACTTGTTCCCTCCCTTTCTCTTCAACCTTGTCCTCAAAAAAGTCACGGGAAATATTTAAGCTAAGATCCCTCCTCTTTCAGCCTCCACTACCTCCATTCCCCCACAGCAGTACACATCTTGCTATGTAAATAAAAAGCTCATTTAATCTTGGGAAAAAAAAAACAAAAACAACCCAAAACCCAAGAAGAGATTCAAAACTTCAGCTCCTTTTCTGATGATGCAGGATGGTGTTACGTATCTTCTTCTCAAAATTGCATTTTTAGAGTCTTCAGCCTCAAGGCCTTCAGAAAGATATTTTAAGAACAATTTTATCTTTTGAACTGTGCTGCCCACTTCAGTTCCATCTGTCACGTGATTCTGTCCTGGTAATGGAATCACTTCTGGCGATGTGTTCTAATTTGTTTGGCCTTATCTGCTGGCAGGCAGTTGTAAACATAATATCTATTTTTAGTTGCAGTCTGCTATGTCTACACAGGGTATATGAACAGAGAAAAAAGAATTGGAATTGTCTGTCCTCAGTATTTGAGGCTGTTTAGGTTCCCTTTTTTTGAGCAGTAATGATGGGTGTACTTTGAAGCTGATGCTTTTAAAAGAGATACTCTTGAAATCTGAAAATGAAGTTGAGTTTTCTATTACACCAGTTTTTCAGAATGGTTCTTTCCCCATTCAGGTTCAGCCATAGAAAAAGATGCCTTTTATCATTGATTTTACCCTCTGTGTTGTAGTCTTTCTCACATATGTTTTCTATGTGCTGCAACAAGTCCACTGTTCTGCAGAAAGAAAAGAGAGATGTCCTGGAAATTAAGCGGTGATGACAGCAGTTATTTGCCACGTATCTTTCAAAATTATTTCCTCCCTTCCTGTGTCAGCCTTATAACTTGTAGAATTCCTATTTAAAATCTTGCCACTTAGTTTTTAAATCATGCAAAACCTGGAACAAATTTTGCTGCCGTCATGGTAGCAGAGTGGCTGAGGAGTATTGCTCAGAGTACAGCAGCAACTGCCTCTCTGGTAATGCTGTATTATTCCCTCTAGACTGTAACTCAAGTTGTGAGCAGAGACTTTACGCTTTTGGCTGTAGAATCTAAAAGAACAGATTTTTCTTTTCCCAGCAATATATGAACTTAGGATGAGCTGCCCCTTTTTCCAGACAGTCTGAGATATACGTGACTGGCTTGCAAGAAGCATACAGATTACCCACTGAGGTCAATGATATTGGTGTATTATTGATGACTTCTGTCTGTTTAAATGGTACCTCAATGGTGAACTTCAGCAATATACCCGAGCTGTTAGCAGTTGCGCTGCCACAGTGGACTCATAATCCAAGTGTACTCGCTGTTGAAGACACAGACTAGGCAGCTGTGAACCTTGAAAGACAGGAGCAAAGATAAAAAAGGGAAAGTGCAAGTGCTGTCACTTAACAAGAAAAGAAAATAATCAGAAAGAATTAGGTATATTCTTCAGCTGAATAATTCTGCTTTTGTTGTTTGACTCTGGATGTGATGCTTCTTGGGGCACCTTTGAGGGGTGTTGAGCCTGTAGCTTCACGTAGCCCATTTAGTGCTGGCTTCAATTTTACTGTAGTGCTTTGGCTAGTCCATGGTTCCCTTGTAGTCATCCATGGTCAGGTGGGAAGAAGACTTCTGTATTTGTATTACTCTGAGACATTAACGACACAAATTCTGTTCCAGGCTTACTAGTGGTATCAAGAGTTAGTTCCATGAAGACAATACCACTAAACAGTAATTAAATATAATAAGAAGTAAGCAGCAGTGAGCATAAAAGTATGACTTTTGAGACAGCTGTGAATCCCAGGACAAACTTCACAGATTATTGTGCTGTGGTTTTAAATTTGCTTAGTTACAGAGCCCTCAGAGTGATGTTCAAACTTGCATAACGGATTAATACCTTGCAGAAGCCCCATTTAAAAGGTTAAAAGTGGGGCCTAAATGGTGCTTAGAATATATGGTGTCTCTCTGGAGAATAGAAGCACACCTCAGATAATCAGTATCATTTTATAGTAGCAGCTGAAGAGTAAAAAGACCTTTTGATGCTAATGGGAATTTTGACATGTACCTCAATGGAAATGGCTTTAAATGCCTGTCACAGATTACTTATATGGCCGTTCTTGAAGTGAAGTAGCCACTGGAAAATTGCTTCCAAAAGCAATACATCAAAAAAACCATCATGCAGGATTGAAAGATGTATAGTGTTTAAAATGTAAGCATACAAGTAGCCCAGCTATGCGCTCAAGAGAAGGAGCTTGGGAAAACATCAACTTCAATTCTCACCCACTGAGGATCTTTCTGAGGTTCTGTCTGTTGTTCCTTTTTTAATAGATTAAATTATCTGAGGATATAATCTTTCATTTAAAACTCTTGTTGGTTTTAAACACTTTCTAGTATAGAGAAAGCCTTACAAATGTAATGGTTCTTCCCGTTCCCAAGTGTCTAGATATGTAACAGATATATATATACACAAATATATGTATATATAACCTAAATATGTAAGACGTATAAAACAAATGTGAAAACTGTATTTGTTTTGTTTGTATGTTAGGTGGACGGGAAGCAGTCTGCTCATATTTTAACTTGTGTAGGGTGCATGAAACTAAGAAGCCTACCCATATAAGGATATTTCTAACATATTTTCTTATTGTGGAAAGTTGGAAGAACTTTAAAAAAAATAATTGTAGTGGGTCTCAGGCTGCTACTGTTGGGAGTAGTGGTGAAAGCTCTGTGAAAACATCTATGTCAATGTAGATTGTTTCTGAAAACGTCGCTTTGTATGATAAGCAGAAATTGAAAGAATTGTTCTGCTCCTGTTCTTATTATAAATAGTAACGATAACATACTTGTGAATGGTGTATTTTCTGCAGAGCTCATTTGGCAGTCAGTATTTCCAGATTCATTGCTCTGCATTGTTCACAGCATAATCACAACTGAACTAGTTAAGTAACAAAAAAAATGCCCTTCCTTTCTTTTTATAAATCCAAGTATAAACTCGATGCGCAAGATAATGGTGAATCAAGCATAACATGTTGTGACAGCATCTATAATCAAGTAATCCTAATTTCAGTGCAATATATAGCAACTACATAGGTAGGTCTGACTGAGTTTGAAACATATGTATTCATCATATGCTTGCTAATTGATGGAGTGATTACCTTGATGATGATCTGTGTTATCCCCACCCGAAACCAGATACTGAATTAGCACACTATTATACATCTAAGACAACAATTGTTGTGGCAGATTTTTCTCTCTCTTTCATCCCTTCAGGTTTATATAAGTCTCTATGGCAAAATAATAATTTCTGTCTTTATCTTTCTTTCACCTTAGACAGGATATTCCCATAGACACTGTCCAATCTCATTTCCATACAGCCAGCACAGGCACTTTTACATTTTAATTTGTATTCAACTTGGCAGATGCAGCCTGCATAGAAGTATTTTGCATTTTGTACAACTTCATAGTAGCCTGCTCTCTTATTTGGTGTTTATCTTGGGGGAAAAATAATGACAAGCTTCCCTTTTAAAACTGACATTTTATTTTCTTTGGAAGGAAAAATAATGTATTTAGCTTCAATAGAAAATGCTTATTGTTCCTCTAGAAATTGTTTTCTCCCATTCTATTCCACCTTTTGTGCTATAAACCACCTTTTTTCAGTCATAAAATAAACTTAACGCTCCTGCTTGCATCCATTTCTTGCTATGAATTTGGATGATGAAAATATAATTTTCTCCTGTGTGTGCTTTAGCCTTCTTTGTTACCCTGTTTAAAAAAATTTCCATATAAGGATACTGTAATGCAGTTATTTTTGTTTTCTAAGATAGTCTTAATAGTATTATATATCCTATAAAATCATAATTAGGGTACTGAATGAATTTTCCTTTTTGTCTGTTGTATGTGACTTAAGAAAAATTACATGAGCCTTCTCAGAACTGTGCAAACTACTAGTGATCGTTATTTTTTCATTCACTTTATTAATGTACAAGCAACACTACATGCTTTAGCTTTCTGTTTCTTTCTGTCAAGTAACTGCAGGTATTTCCAACACTGCAATGTAGGGGTTATAAAGGTAAATAAATGATTTTGCTTATGGCTACTGCAGGGATACCGGCACTAGCTAATGTGATGGTATTGATGTGAGTGACAGTAGTTCAACAGGATTGCGTAACCAACTAAACTCTGCCATCTAGGTTAAATAAAATATCAGAGAACAGCAAAGTGCGTCACATTGTCAATAGTCTTCGTTTGTGTCTGGTGTGTTGGTATTTGCAGTGATGAAGCTCCAGGCAGCCAGTTGGTTTCAGATAAGTTTCACATTGACTGGGACTCAGTGCTTGTCAACTCTGATAATGTCATCGTAGCTCGATTTGATGGCAGAGGGAGTGGATTTCAAGGCCTAAAGATTCTACAGGAGGTCCACCGAAGCTTAGGATCAGTGGAAGTGAAGGACCAAATAGCAGCTGTAGAGTACGTATGTGCAAACTCTTCTTCTCTTTTACCCTGCTCCCACCTTGCTGAATGAGCATTTGTAACTGAAACTGCTCAGGATGTTTTCTTTGGATAGTGAATGCTGTTAATATTTATTTTTAATATAGTCGCAAATTTTGAAACTATGCTCTTTGCCGTGCAAACAGCAAATAGAAGATCGAAGAGGTGTTTGCTTTTTTGTGTTGGTGCTTCTCTTTGATGAAGTTGTCCTTCCATGTGCAATCCAAATATGCCATCTAAGCTAATTCATATTTGTCTATATTCCTTAGGAAAATTTCTTACAGTGCATGTGTTAATGTTTAACTGCATTTGTGTTACAATATTTTAGGCCTACACAGTAGGATACTGCTCTCATTTCCACCACAGAGTTCTGGAGTAATTGGACAAAGCAAATGGAGTTATAATGGTGTAAATGAGAGCAAAATTTGGGTAAATGCTTGTTATTTCTCATTCGCATTATCGCTCTTAGACTAATATAAATCCACCAGCTGGAGATCTGTGGAGTTATCACACGTGGCTTTCACAACACTCTTTAATGAGTGTGCACCTGTCAAAGTGGCTGATATCAAGGGCTGGATGGATTTTTACTAGGGATTCTCACAGAGAAACAGATTTTAAGCCAGATATTTTAGGTTTGTTTTTTTTTTCTTCTTTGAAAGGAGTTGACATTTAACCATTGCATGAGTAGGCAACTGTCTCTGACATGACATACTAGGGCAATAGGTCTCCTAGTGTCAAGAGTGGTGGTCAAGAATGCACTGCATTGAGCAGAATAATTCAGGGTGACCCTTGCAAAAGGGCCTTCAGAAGCCAGACGTACACTTCCATGAGAACTGAGCAGAGTCACTAGGATAGTTACCTAGGTTCAAGAAGTTGTATTCATCTTACCTTTGTTTTAGCTGTCAAAAAACTAGGCATCTGGTCAAAGCCAGCTGTTTCAGCTCTGGTCAGTATAAAATCCTGGCGTTTCTGGAGGGTGATTCTCCCTAGACTGAGTGAGGTTTCCGATATAGATGGGAAGAATGGATGTTAAAGGGTGTCTATGTCCTCTTCTCTAACTGAAGAGCAGATGTAAGTTAGGAATTTATAAACTATGCTCAAGTTTAGATACCTAAAGTTAAGTGAAATGAGTCCAACACAAACCGTTTGCCATATAGAAAAGGAGTTAGAGAGCAAATCACGTTTCCCAGTGCAATAATACTTTTATTGATGTAATTTGTTCTTTTACATTATGTGTATGTATAACAATTCCTTACTGTATAGATAATTTCCTTTATTTACTAGATTCAACAAGCAAATTTCACCTTTTTACTTTTCCAAAGTTAAAAAAACCACTTTTTTCTTGCAGATCACTATTGAAACAGCCCTTCATTGATCCTAAGAGACTAAGTATATTTGGAAAGGTAACGTGCCAAATAGCAGGATGTATCAGCATGAGTTTTTAAGAAAATACTATCAATTCATTAAAAATGTATTTATCTGTTTTCCTAAGACTCTTACAGTTATTAAAAGAGGGAAAAAAACACCATAAATTATCTTCTCTATATTTTTTTTTTTTCCAGAATGGGTATTTTAAATAAGTCAGATCAGTTTTAAGGTACTGCAGTATTTGCGTTTCAAAATCTGCAGGATTTGCCTTCACTAGAAATTTTAATACAGTCACAGGTTTTGTAAAATTTTGTTTCTTATGCTTTTGAGTTTGGGCTGCAGTTAAATTGGCAACATCCTTCTAATATAATTTTCATATCTGAATGTTTTACTGACCCTTGAAGTTAGCCAAGTTAGAGACTTTGATACTGGCAACAATTTAACTTTTGTACCGTCTGCTAGAAATCTCATTGTTTCTGTTTCATCAGCTGGCTTCCCTGTGCGCCATGTCCTTGCCTTTAGCAAAAAAGAGAACAAGGCAAAGGCTTATACATGAGTAACTAAGTAGCATTTTACTGATGTCTATTCAAAAGCAGCAATTAGAAATGCCACATAACAGCTGTTTATTCTATGAGCTAGCATGGGCAATTTTTTTTTTAAAAAAAGTTGTTTTCTTGAAAATCAATATGTTGCCTTTGACCTCAAAGTAACAACAAGCCATGTTTGAGTGTGTAGTCAAACCCCACAATCATCAGTTTTAAGAACAGCATGAATTCCACTATGAAAACCCTTAGTTCCCATCCTCGCTCTGCTGCTGACTTGGTGTGTGGCCTTGAACAAGGCATTTAACCTCCATGTCTCTGTCTGAGTATTTGAATATCGATATTTACCTCCTGTATGGCAGCGTTTTGAAGACTAGTTAGTGTTTGTCAAGTGTAGTGAAAATGACATAAATATTCTTAAGAGTCCCACATGAAAGTGACCCTCCACAAAGATGTGAGCTCGTGCCACACTCCTCGAGCTATAGACACTGTCATTGGAAGAACATCAATACCATCAAAACCCATTTTTGTTTCACAGGACAGCAGACTGATTTTTCAGCTGAGAATGTATAAATAGGCTGATTCAATACATCATATGATCATCACACATATTTCTGTTCAGGTTTTGGTACCTCTTACCAGCATATTTAAAAGTGCATTTGCATATAAGCATTCTGTATATCCTCTTCCCCCAAATGACCAAAAATACTACTTCTGAATTGAAATTACTAAGCACCCTGAATTGCTCACTTCTTTCTTTACTTTAGAGTTTCTTTTCATTGCTACTTGAAAATTTCCACTTGTTTTCTGTAGGAGATGCAGCAGCATCACCACAGGATGAGACAGTTACACCATACGTGTAAACGTGGTTTTGAAAATGTGTGTAAGGCTTTTTTTGTTTCACCGAGTATTGTTGATGATGCATTTATTTTCTGAGGGAAAGATAAGAGGAATGAAAAGTGGAAACGTGAGAAAGCAAAGAGCAAAAACTGCAAAATGCGCTAAGTGTCAACACTGCTTTGAATTCAAGGAAATTTACCCTTTTCAAGTTAATCTCTCTGAGCTGTTTCCTACTTTCAAAGAAAAATTCATAAAATTTAAAAGTCAGTTTTAGAATTAGGAAAAAAAATTCTATTTAATAGCTTCATAGAGTTAATTGTATTTCCCTCTACTCTACTTATTTTAAAGTCAATTAAAACCTCATTTCCTTTCTACTATCTATAACAATGCAATTGGAAAGTTCTTTTTTTAAATTTCTATGCATTAAATTTGCCTTATTGATGGAAATAGAATATACCCCATTCTTGAAAATAAGATAGCTTTGGAATTGCATAATGCTGATATAAAGCCGGGCCCTTGCGGAGCTCTTTAAAATGTTTTAGAAGTACACAGAAATTAAATTCTTGTCACGGTCAGTAATGTAAACTATGCACAAGAGTAATAGGAGTGTCCAGAAGGGTACAGCGTGGAAAAAAACCCTACTTCTGACTGCCAAGTAATCTGCCAATGTCACCTTGCTCATCTCCATAAGGAGCACGAGCCCAAGTGGTGCGTGATCCAAGAGCCTTTCTGAACTGCTGCACAGTGAATTGTGTTTCTACCTAGTCTGCATTTTCATGGAAGTAGAAAGAGAGCTTGAAGATAAGTTGAAACTTTACAGCCAACCAGCTTCTTGAAAATTCAGCAATTAGGGTTGTAACCACAGAAATCCAGCTGATGAGTGAGGCACCATAGATCCTTACATCAGAATACATGAATTATTTTCTGCATTGTAATTGTGAAGTGCTTCTAAAATTGTAATCTCACTGGGTAATGGTTTTGTCCTGGAAAGCCTGGCTGGAAGCAAGGGCACAAGCAAAAGGGAAAGAAATTCCCAGAAGAACTAAATGAAGCTCTTAATGAATACAAGGAATAAATAATAAATAACCTGGCGATAGCTGTCCTAGTATTAAAATGGTGCTGTGGAGCTACTGGGAAAGACACAGACAGAATATTAAACAAAAGCAAAAGTAGAGAACCCAGAGGCAGGGGAAAGTTGCTATTCTCTTAAACTCTTTGAATTATACAAGTTATTGGTGCTCACTTCTTTCTTAGCAGAAATCCACTCCTGTTCATGGACAGTTCTGGGTGGCTCTTGGCCTCCTAGGCTGGAATTTCTGTGAGAAAGGGATAACTCAGTCCCTCTTGCTCCCTTGAAAATCCAACTCTTATTTTGTACTTCCTTTGATGTGTCCGTTTGCATTTACTATATGTTTATTCCAAACAACACTCCTCTTTGCTTGTTTTCCTAAACTAAGGTTAAATGATTTTCAAATATTCCCCTTCTTCCAGAGATTTCATCTATTCATTAAATATTTATACATATAAAGAACAGGACCAGTCAGGATTCAAAAAAGTCCATGAGAAAACTCTGTGAGCATTTGACACACAATATTCTTTCTTTTGGGTAGGCTGGTGTTTTATATTTTTCTTTTCCCTGTCATGGCACGATTTCTTCTTCACGTAGTGTGTTGTGCCAAACACAAAACAATAACAAAACCAAAATACCTGCAAAAATCAGTTTTCTGACACTGATGAAGAGAAAGCAAAGATGGCAAATAGAGAAATTTGAAGAGCCCATAATATGTGAGAAAAGCATTGATCACAGATTCCATGATTCAGAATTTCATTTTCTGTGGGTCTAGAATGATTATAGGTGCACAGATATGGATTGCCAGTGTCATTTCAAGGAAATTTGTGGTCTCAAGTTAAAGCTTTTGTGTTTTCATGCAAAGCAAAGCTTTCATGACTCTTCTGTGTCTCAACTCTTCCTGGGGAGGTGTACTATAGACTTTGCAGAGGAGATGATGAAGAGATGTGCCAGAAGAATAGATAAATGTGGTGAGGTAAGGAGAGATCTCTCCCAGCTTCTTCATGCTGTCTGTGCTCCCTTCTCAGCACATCCACTTGAGAAGTGCTCTAGTGGCCAGGAAGTACATCTAGAGATAAACATAATATCAAGCAATATGGCTACATAGAGCTTCTATTTCTGTAGAACAGCGCAGGATCTGTACCTCTCTGTGGGATGTTTGACAACATCTGTGGTACCAGAAACCTCTTCAATAGCAATAGGATTCAATCTGTGAAGGTTCAGGTGTTAGGAGGAGAACATACTATAGTCAGTTCCCAGGTTTTCCCCGTTCTCTTACCCTCTGTCTTGTCAGTAGAATGTTCAGTGTGTCCTGGTAATTGGCAAAATTCTATCTTAAGTATATTAAAACCTGAGTAATAATCTTCCTGTCTAGGCTGTGGTCCCAAAAGCTGCACCTTTGGTGTGTGTTTGAGTTTTTTCTCTCTACTTTTGAAATCTTTTATGGGGTTAGAGTGTGAACTGCAGTATGCTCATTATTATTAATTACATGGTTTAAAGGTCACAACCAGACCATACAAGTGCTTTGTTCACTCTTAACTGTAGTTTTGCATTTCATTTAAAAGAAATTCTTGCAGATATAAATACACAGTGTAAAATGGTACTGTCAGAATAGCTCAATGGCTTTTGACTTTATTGTTGCTAAAATGAGTAAAAAAAAACCCTGTCATTTGCATTGTTAGGGATATGGTGGTTACATGTCATCAATGATACTGAAATCCAGTGAACGGCTTTTCAAGTGTGGAGCTGTGGTAGCACCAATTACAGATATGAG
Source organism: Piaya cayana (assembly GCA_013389865.1). Classification (NCBI taxonomy): domain Eukaryota; kingdom Metazoa; phylum Chordata; class Aves; order Cuculiformes; family Coccyzidae; genus Piaya; species Piaya cayana. The sequence continues at coordinate 26,933 of WAAB01018580.1, read as the reverse complement.
ATTGTATGGTGAGTATTCCCTGCCCTACACCTGTGTGATAATCTGTTTAAAACATCTTTTTTTCATGAAGCTACTATTCATTTTGACTAAGGGCAGATAGCGTACCAATATCAACTAGTCTTCACCTCGCTGTCTTACTCTCTCTGTTAAATGAAAGGGCTTCTAACACTGGGACAGCTTACGAAAACATGCAAAAAATATGTTAACACTGATTTTTGCAAAGCAAGTGTGTTTCCCACTTCCTGCTGAAATTCAGTCAGGCACCCTATTTCCTAAGAATCCTTAGGTTTTTGTTATTACTTTCACAGCATCTGCTTTTTCAGAAAGATACCTTGGTATTCCATCAAAAGACGAAAACATCTATCAGGTAAGTTAGCATAAACAAGTAACTTAAAACGGCAGTTTTACTCTTAAAGTGCAATTCAGTTACAACTTTTCTTGTGTTTATTTGCCAGGCATCCAGCGTATTACACAATCTTCACGGTTTAAAAGAAACAAATTTGCTAATAGTTCATGGAACAGCTGATAGTAAGTATTTACAGATGCAGTTACCTTGAGTCAAGAGTTTTTAGTAGGCAGACATTCACAGACAGGTTAGGCACACACCTAGCAAGTACATTTTTAGTTTCACTGTCCTTCTGATAGGATTTTTCATTTTATATCAATTGTCATTTCTAAGTGTAAACTGAAGATGCTTTTCTTGTTTGAATATTTGTACCTTTAAGATGCTGTGTATTCTGAGGGGCATGGTTTAGTGCTTGGTAGGAATGGTTGGACTCGATGATCCGATGGGTCTCTTCCAACCCGGTGATTCTGTGATTCTAATTTGTTTAAATCTTCTGGACCATCATGTTGCTAGGGAAAGGTATTATATGTATTATTAATGGCACAACATACATTTTTAATGGTATTTTAAATTTCTGGAGATTCTGCAATTGAAGAAAGTATTATCAGTGCAGTTTATGAAGTATCATACCAAACAAGTTAAACTTTTCCACCAGTTAATTACAAAGTGGTGCCAAAGCATCTAAAGCTGAAATGAGAGGGAATGTTTTAATAGCACCAATAGCAGTAATTAAGACAGAGGATGAATATAAGAAAGGTCTAGCACTTTAAATGAAAACATAAGATACGCCAGTCAAAGATACTTTGTAATTACAGATTTATATTTAGCTTCATTATACTTTTCTGAACTTAACTGGTGCAGGTCTAGAGAAGGAGCTATTATGCAGGCACAAGTTACAGTGCTACAACAAGCTCCTTCGTACAGGTTCACGTGTGAGCTTCTTTCATAGAATCATAGAATCACCAGGTTGGAAGAGACCCACCGGATCATTGACTCCAACCATTCCTATCAAACACTAAACCATGCCCCTCAGCACCTCGTCCACCCATGGCTTAAACACCTCCAGGGAAGGTGATTCAACCACTTCACTGGGTAGCCTGTTCCAGTGACCCTTTCTGTGAAATTTTTTTTCCTCATGTTCAGCCTGGCATCTTTGTGGTTATTGTGAGATGATGCAAAGTTTCTCACTCCTCTGTGTGGAGGGATAAATACCATGCACTGACAAGGGCTGAAGCGAGAGTGCCTACACACATGGCTGATGCAGTGAGGATGGCAGTTGCCAGCCTGTCACCCTGGTGTAATTTTTAAGCCTGTGTTATAGATCACAGATGCAATCAGAGAGATGCAAACATTGTCCAGTGCTTCTTCCTTGAGCAGGGGAGAGAGGGACAGAGGAGATATTCTGGGTGACTGAGCAGGCATGAGAATCTCAGACTTCACTGATTGTAAAAGGCAGCAGTAATTTCTACCCCTATGAACTATAGGGAATTGGGACTCTGGTAGACGTCTGAGCAATAGAATGTTCAAGACTAGGACTCTGATTGCCTGCTGCCTTTGCTTAATATCACACCTATTGACACTGCCCAGCCTACTTGCAGCCTAAGCTCTTCAGGGTTAGAATGTGGTAAATAAAGTTGCCTGGTCTTACCACACAGCGATTAATTTACTGATATGTTGCATAAAGTCCATTGCATAACGAAGTGTGGGCTGTAGTAATCTGTGCAAGCAGTAGAAAATCCAATGTGCTTTCCTTTAACACAATTATAAACTGTCATGATGGTCAAACAGAATGGTTTTGCACATCTCTAAACTGTCACAGTGCGTATAAGTCAAGGATAGGGAGAGGAATTCTCGCGGAGTGCCTGGGAGGCCTGGTTTCCCCTGAGGTTTCCAGCTCCATCTCAAAAACCTCACTGTTATGCCCTGTGTCGTTGTTACTGGTGGGGCTTTGCACTTCTGACCAGCAAGACAGACAGATCCACATCTGGTAATTACAGAGATTTGAAACATTTTCAGTCCAAACTGTTTAACAGATAAGCTTTTTGTATAGACTTAGCTTTCTCTAATGGTATCCAAATGCTCTTGTCTTGCAGCTAAAGTCCACTTCCAGCATTCAGCAGAATTAATTAAACATCTAATAAAAGCTGGAGTTAATTACACTATGCAGGTATGTGCAGCTGTGACATTCCCTATAAACAGAGTTCAATGTTTAACCTTACATTGCTGTTTTTTCCCTGAAAAGCACCCTCCCTACTACAATGCGCCAGTATCACCTCAGCTGGTGGTTACAGCTCCATTTAATCCCATTTTCCTTACTGTTAGTATGGACATCAAGAACCGAATCTACTTCTCATTTTTCTGGGCTCTTTGTCTTCTCTCTCATCTTTCTTTTTTTCTGCTTGTTTATCCTATAATGCGATACAAACTGCTTTAGAGTCCATATTCAATCTTTGTAATATGGAATTATTACCACTTTAGTCTCTTTTTACCTAAAATTATGGGTCACATGAAACTAATTTCCCTTCTTTTCAACATTTAAATTTATTAAAAGGCAAGAGGACTGTTCTCTTTCTCCATAGCCATATGGATGGTGAGGGTGCTGTGAGGCTGGGGAGAGCAGGACAGGATATGCTGATGTACAGACTTGCCTGTGACCCACCACATGTGAATGTTTCTTGCTGAGGGCTCTGATTGCTTTAAACCTTCTTAAATATCTTAGACCATGCAGGTTTGGGTCACTCTTCCAGCTATCTCTAATGTTACATGTTGCAAACCTTGACCTTACTAAACCTGTGGTAATAAGAGATTTATAGTATCACTTATGAGGGGGAAAGGACTTCAGGTGTGAAATACGAATGGGGCAGGAACTGTTCCTACTGTCCCTGTGATTTCAGCTGAGGTGATGTGAAGGTCTGTGAGGAGAGGAAGAAGCAGGAATGACAGAAGGCTCTCAAAGGAGCCCTCTTGAACCATTCTCATGCAGCCCTGTGATAACCTGGGTCTGAGGAAGAAGCAGAAGCTTTCTACCTCAGGCCCCCACAAGTCTCTTGCCCTTAATCCTGTGGCCTGGATTTCTTCGTTCACCCTGCGAATTTTTGTTCAGCCTCACTTGGGAGAAATGTCCAGTGGAATTTGGATTAGTAGAGAAAAACGCCTATATCCGCCCTAGGAGAGAGAGATGATGGGCTTTAATGAGATAAGAAGACAGAAAAAATGTGAATAAAAAGGATTTTCACTGAACACTTAGAAGCTGGGATTTTGAGAGGTCCTAAAAGCGTGAGGTAATTAATCCTCATTGACGTTAATGGGATTTGGATGCCTAGACACTATTGAAAATGCCAACTAAGAAAACTGTTGTAACCATAATGAGCAAGAATATAAATTTTTTTCACTTCTGCAGATCCCACTGCAGTGGTTGTTTTATGTAAGTTCAAATTCCAAGAGAATGAGTTTTACTTTGAGTTTTATTAGCTTTCCTTAATGCCATAAAACTAATGTTATCATCCTGTTGTGATCTAAAACATTTTGAAGATCAGAGAAAGAAAATTGGAGCCCTAAATATTTGAAAAGCCTTTTAAAAACTGTTTACTTTTTTCCTTCCTCCTCTGCTAGATCTACCCGGATGAAGGTCATAACATTGCTTCTGAAAAAAGCAAATATCACCTTTACAGCACAATCCTTGGCTTTTTTAGGGCATGTTTAAAGGAGGAGACACCAATTTTACCACAGGAACCTGAAGAGGATGAATAAGGAATCCTATTTGTGTAGTACTGAAGCGGACTTACTTTGCGGCTCAATAAAACCTTAAATAAAAATGACTGTAAGATTGCAGATTCGGCAGAAGCTCAAGGGCAGCTAAAGGATATCACAGTGGAACAGCACATTTACGGACAATGAGCTAATAAACTGGAATTCAACTACAAAGTCCAAGCATATTACCGAGGGACAAAACCTTTACCTTTGTGGAAAGTCAACAGTTGGTTACAGTTTCCTGGAAGAACTTAGTTTTGCATAAGTGTAGGGTTAGTGCATGTTTGTTATGTTACTCCTCACTGTTGGTTCTGTAAGTGGTTGCTCGTTTTTTAGTTTAAATGCACATCTTTATTCATCTTTGCATAATGCACAACCTGACATAAGTATTATGGCCACTAATATTTTAAAAAGGTGAGCTGCAACCTAACACTATACTGTAATGTTACAATAAGTGCAATTCTTTCGCTGTCTATTACACATAAGAAACCACAGAGATAATAAAGGGCACGATATTTTCTCTAGTTTCTGCTCAAAGGGGATATATTGTCTAGTTCATCAGATAACATAAATACTGAAAATCATTTTTTTTCCCAATTTCAGCATTTACTCTTATTACTGTACCTACTAGTAACCAATAAGGGACTCTTTTGGTAGCGTACTCTTGGTCTTTATTTATAAACAAGGACTCCCTAAGCAGCAAATATTTCTGAGCTTGAAGAATTTTTCTCCAGACATAATTAACAACTGTATTTAAAACAATATCTGCAATTGAAAACTTCCCCAGTCCAAAATGTATCCATTGTTTCCTTAAAATATGTTTGGGTTGTGTTTTGGTATTGCTTATAGTAGTTAATAGTTTGCTGGTTACCCTCTAATTTTAGAATATGTTACTATGACACATGTAAATTAGATACATAAATATTAAATTATAGTTTCAGATAAAGAAAATCTATTAACGATGTATAATGCCACTGAGTAACACTTCACTCCTCAAACGAGGACATATTTTGTATAGTGCATCTTCCTTTTCTTCCATCTGCTCTCAGATTTAATTCTAATGCTCATCAAGGTGGCCATGTAGCTGGAACACTCCATTAGTTTTTATTCCAGGAATGCTCATTATGTCTCTTGCATCAGGATTTAGATTCAACAGCATCACAAAGAAATGAGGTGTTTTTCATTCAAAGCGAAGGAAGCTCCTGAAAAGTTAAATTTTATTATTTATTCAGAGGGCAAGCCCCTCATACATTCATTTATTTGCCAAGGTGAATTACAGCAATAGAAATTCAAACTATGAAATAAACAAGGCAGCCAGTTTGGGTTTGCAGAATATTAACTCTGATCACTGAAATCAAGTACAATGTTGACTTAATTTAAGGTATCTTCGTGAAGGTATGTGAAAACTCTTGATGGATGCTATGCCACTTACATGAGAATAAGTGTAGTTTGTTTTTATTTTATATATGTTCCAATTACTTTCCTACCCAATTAAGGTTTCATTTGTTGCAAGATTAAAAAGAGTAATTTTTTGAGGGTAACTTATACTATATAAGATGCAAAGTTCTGCATATTTTATGAAGAGTAGGAATTGTTTTTAAAGTAAATCAAAAATCACCTGAAGCTTTTTACTCATTACTTTCTTCTGGAATATTTTCCTTCACGGTTAGCTTTTTTTATGATGCAAGTAATTACTTTGTCTGAAAGGTGTGGGTTTATGGAACACTGGAAAGTCTCTGTCTTTTAATGTTTAGTATTTATCTTGTTTTATTAGCAATGTTTAACTATTTTTCGATTAGTTTAATACAGTTTTAATGTGCAATGATACCTTGTCTGGGTCCCAGTGTCACCACAAAGTTTAGCTTTTCTGTGAGGTATTTATAGTACATACAGAGTACAAATGTATAGCATAGTATAGGCACAGTATGTATGTATAGAGACTACTATGTGCACTACAGTAAGACCATATAAAAAAAAAAAGTAAGAGGAATTCAAACAAGGTTTTGCAAATTCTGGTTTCTATAGGGCAGCAACATTTTAAGGTCTTCTGTTGGCTGGGACTTCTAGATTGTGGTTTTATAAATTACACCCATTACTTAATAAAAGCTGAGCTGACAACACTGATTCTTTTCCTAAGCAAATGAGATCCTACATATAGGAGTCAGTGAGTTGTTTATCCCAGTTTGAGCCAAATGCACACGAGAAACCACAACCTGTGAGCACAGGTTGAGCACATCGCGTGGACTTGGCATGCAGAGGCTACTTTAAAGGGTGAATTCTTCTCGTTATGCTCTGGCTGCTTCTCTGTGAGGCAGACACAATGCATTCACATTTACTACATTTTGCATATGTAGTCTTTAGGTACCTGCAAAAGAAAACAAAAAAGGCTGATGTCTCAGCACCAAGATTATGCTCGGGAAGTGTGCTGTCTTGGATCTGTGGAGCACGCACCCTGTCTTCTCCTTTCCTTGCAGCTCTCTGTATTGTTTCCACCTCAGCATCTCACCTCCAGTTTTGATCAGGTTACCTTAATATGAAGGTGGCATGAGGACATGGCTTCTGCAAGAATGCTTTTACCAGGATGGGTATGTTTAAAAATGTGATATCTGAAATGCGGGTTGGATGCGTGGAAATACAGTATGCTTTTATGTTTTTAGTATTTCTCACAGTCCTACAAATACAAGTATTTTTTTCTATAAACGTGTATACAAGGTTAAGCATCAAGAAGATGATACAAGAAGAGCTTGTCTTTGATCTGAGGTCTTAATGAAATTTTTATGTAAAGGTTAAATGCAGATATTGCAAAACTGTTTTCAGGTGATCCTCTGATCCTAGTTAGACTGAAGAATTTTGTGCAAGGAGAGATCCAGAGCTATCTCTACCCTTGTTAACCAGTTTGACTACTTCTACTTCAACACAGCTGTATATTGTTATCTATCAGGATCTACATGCATAACTAATGATAATCCCTCATTACTTAGTCTGTGATAGACAGTATTGATCAAGAATTAGTACACAATGCACAGAAATGGCACAAGAAGTGTAGATTTTTTTTAATCTTATCTGTTGTTAAGAGCTGTGATGGCATTTTAGGTTTGAAAAATTACTGTTTGATTCAGCTGTCCTTAAAATATGACACTTACTAGACTACATTTATTAATTTGTGGAAAGCTAGTGAATCGGTATATCCATTTACTGCTTGCTAGAGCTTATCACCACCTTCTTTATTTCCTCTCTCCTTTTCCTGCTGTTAGGACTTGCAAAATCCATGAAACCTGTAGGTCATATTGAAGTTTCAATTACATTACAAATTTGAGAGGAACTGCATGTAAATTGGAATACTTTTTCCAGATTGTTGAGTACAAAAAAGTTGGTTATTTTTAAATTAATTTTTTTAAATCCTTTTGCAGTGAGGACAGAATTATTTATGACCTGGTTTGATCAACGCCTGCTTGATTTGCTAAACCACCTGTCTGTTGTTTCTATGTTTTTGCCATATATGGATCTACTTTGTCTGAAAATGAAGATGATTGCATCTGTTCTTTTAGCTCTGGCTCTTATTTTGAGAATGGAGTCAGTTAGGTTCATTTAATTTAGAAATGATGATTTTTAAGACAGAAGAGCTTGTATTCGATCTGAGGCCAAAGATTCGCCACTGAAACTTGGGAGTGTTGAGTGTTGATTCCTTTAATAAAATGCAGAGGATATAGGATGTGCCCTAGTATCCCTCCTTGTAGGTTTATTAGATGTTACTGAAGAAACTGAAGCAAGAAAAAGACTGGCCCAAAGAGACTGAATACCAGTTTCTTTTGCACAGCCTAAGCAGGCAAGGTGCAGTGGTTTTGGCATTTTATATTTACTTCAAGTAACTCCTGCTGTCAAGTCGGTTGCCTCTGGGGAATGAAGAGCCTCACCAGTATTGATTACCAGTGCATCTTCTTCAAAACATCCTTCAGTACTGTTAAGATCACTCCTCTTTTTCCTTTGAAGAATTTCAAGAGTACTTCAGAGATTGGGGAGCTCCTGGGACATAACTAAGGAGATTCACAACTTCCAAGGTGCCAGGAGCTTTGAAAAGAAAAGAAAGGATTTAGTTAAACTTCTATCTATTGCATTTCAAACATGAAAGTCAAGAATGAGCCTGGCTTCATGGAGGTAGGTAGATGACAAGTGTGGGTGATGTGCTTGCCAGGGGGTAACACAACATCTTTCTCACAAACCTGGTACCAAAATTGTGGAGTTGCAAGTAAAACAAATGCCTGCTTTCTAATGCCTGAAAATTATGGTGCTGTTAATCAGGTATTTAGATAGTATTAAGGAAATTAAACCACCTGAGAGCATGCAGTCCAAAGTTTCCATTAAACTTGGAACTGGACATGTTGCTTTTGTAATTAGTTTAGAAATCCAATATCCCGCCTTTATGTAAGTCTATCTCAACAACAACAAAATTGATTTAATAATGGCTGTATCACATGAGAACACAAATGATATATGCTGTTCTTTTTAATTAAAATATCCCGTAAGTTGCTCACAGACCATTTTTAGATTTTGTGACCAAAAGAAAAAGGCAGGCTTCTAATTGATAAAACCAGCAGAGGGATTTTACTTGGTAGGAAGATAGGCGGGAAATATTTCCCTAAGGAAAATGATTAGAAAAGTGTTTTGTGCTGAAATGTATTTTGTGTCGTAAGTGAGCTCAGACTACAGCTGTCAAGGTCTGTCACAGTCCCTTTTGAATCCAGCACCGGTCTTGAGGTTCTCTGATGGTGAGGGCACACTTGGAACAGGAATACAAATGGTGGGCAAAGACGTGAAATTGTTACATCAAGAGTCAGAAAAAAAATTTATTTTTTTTTTTTAATGACCAAGTAGTATGATCATCCTGCTAATCTCCAATTAGCTGAAGGTGAGGCTGGGGAGCTTGGGCAGGTTACTTGGTGATCAACTTAAATGCACAACAACTGAGAGATAAGTTCATCGAGATTACAACTCTGGCAGCATTTGTAAGTCCTCTAACATCACTGTGAAGAAAAGCAAAGGGAATATATGCATATTTTCTTTCAATATTGCAGAAGTGTTATGTCAATAAAATGGGAAGATCCTTCCAAAATCTAAGCAAAAAGCAGAAGAAGCCTGAAGAAGTGTGTAGATTTGTTCCAGCAGTGGCACCTGTCAGCATTTTCCCAGGCATATATTTAACAAATAAAATAATGTGTTGAGTCCATTCTTGAGAAGGTTTTCACCACCATTAGGACAGCAGTAAGAAAAAACAGTGTTGTGAGGAGACAACCGAAGAGACATTTTACTGTGGTATGTTGCTCTATTCAGAGATTTTGCTTTAAAAAAAATGGTGTATCGTGTCATTTACCACAAAAAAGGTACCCTTAGAGTCAAATGTAGACAATGTTTGATGCAATAAACTTTAAGCTAAAGCAGGAATGCTAAAACATTGTTATTTTCACAAGAGAATAATGAATTATGTGAGTTCTTATGGGGTTTTAGTCCTGTATTTAAGTGTAATTTATATATTACAGTTCAGATAGTCATAAAGTAGCATTCGTTAAATATAGTTCAACATTTAAAATAAGCAGTTACAGTGAAATCTTTTGTTTTGCAAAACACCTCAAATTGTTACATTTAAAACTATTTGTGCTGTCAAGTTAACTGTTCATCCTTTTTAGTTTTACTAGACACTACATTTCTTGGGCTGATGGGTTGATTTTTTTTTAATTGTACTGAAACTTGGACAGAAGGGACTTCTCTTCTTTAAGAATTGTTTGTGGAAATACAAGGCATCTGACAGCAGTGAAGTATTTGAAGGAGCTTTTATAGAAGATCATATGAAAAATGCATGTTATCCTAAGAAGCTGGAGACTACAAATGAAGTGACAAGGTTATTAGGTGGTGTAAACAGAATTAAGCAAGATGAAAGAAAAAGCAGCATGGAAAATTGGTTTAGGCAGAACTTTAAGCTTTAAAAAGAGTGTGTGTCAAATTTTGTAGCTCTGCTTTATTCTTCGTCTTTGGATTCAAATGCTTGTTTCTGAGCTGGAGCTGGAAGCAAGATTGTGGTCAGATTTTTCCAACAAGGATAATGACAATCAGTATATTGTCTTTAATTTGAAAAAAAATCAAAGTCCAGAATGCATGTGAAGAGCTTAGCAATAGCAAATTGGAAGAACAGGAGGTTCAGCTAATTGCAACGAGCAGCTCAGTGCTTCATGACGAGACCTCACCACAGTGGGAAAACAGCAAGGTGATATTTGCCCTGCATGAAGAAAGTGAAATGTTCATAAAGAGCATTAGGATGAGATTTTTCGCTGTCTTAATTTGATGTCATGAGAGTAGGATGAGAACTTTAATTCCTTCAGTATGCTAATGAATGTTCATTAATTATAGGAGAGACAAAATATGTGAGACTGAGTGCCAAATGCATCCATTGTTGTGCTATTTAGATGCACAACATAATGTCTGACAAGAAGGCTATGTCAGAATCTTCTCTTAATGGTAGATTTGCTTTTCCATGCCACTCGAGAACAAAGAGTTGAAGAGCATCTGTGGGGGGCACCAGTACCTTGGTATTGCTGCTAGGCACCGGGGAGAGAGAGACCCTCGTCTTCTGCTTGCCCTTGTGGTGATAGCTGAAATTGGAGAAACTTGCTTTACTTGGTTCCTGTTTAAAAGCTGTGGTCTTTTGCTAAGGTGAACAGATCACTGGCTGAAGCCCCCTTTTTTGTCTAGAAAAACTGATATCAGGCTCACAGGGATACGCTGCAATAGGCAGTCCAATAATTTATATAAGCAGCTTCTGAAATACAGTGATGGCAAGGCAGAGAAATGTGCAGTGCATCTTTTACACATGATCCTTCAGACAGCAGAACTGTCCGAGCTAAAGATATGTTTTGGAAAAAAAACAGCTTTCATGCTTAAATAGGCAACAGCTCTTTTACCAGAAATGTTGCTGTGGATAAGTCCCATAAATACAGTGTATTTTATAACTGTTTCAGGTTTATAAGTGATAACTTTCTGTTAAAGATTGGTTTCATGTCACATTCAAAGTCTGCATGTGTGGAATAATAGCTGGACTCTCCATCTTCCCCAAGGAAACTTTACTGCTGCTGTTCTCGAGATCTTGTTTATGTGCAAGGAGGAAACACCTCATGTATAAATACAAGAACATATTGTTAGAATAACAGTAATACATACTTCCTTCTGATCATAGCACTTATTAGACTTTTGGGACCCTGGTATCCTCATCTGGGTATTAGAGCTAGACCAAATCTTGTCTGCAGGGACATTGTCTGGGGGAAGAGAGGGTGCAATTTTGGTTGAGTATAGTCTAGCTTGGCTGGTGCTACCCAGAGCTTGGAGCCAAGGGGAGATTGGGCTCTTACTTCTCTTGCCTCTCCTGCCTCTGCCCACCTTGTTGGGCTCCTGCAGCACCCCCCACCCCCCCAAGTATCTCAGGTGCTGTAAATTGAGATCCTCTACCCATTCCACATCTACTCCTCTTTTTCTGCTTTCCCGAGACTTCTGTGTGCAATGCCTGCCTCTTCTGCTGTGTTCTTAAGTCCGCTCCTGGGGCAGAGCTTCTTCCAGGGCTTTCAAAGGCTCAGCAAAGCCTGGAGCTGTGCAACGTTCAGGGTTTGTGTCATGTGCATGCCTGCCATGAGCTTGTGAGATGCCTTTGCTATTCATAGGTTGACCCTAGTTCTGCAGGCACAGGCACTTGAGCTATGTTTGCATATTAGTCACTGTAAGTAATGCCTTCCTACCTGTACAACACTTATCTTCCCTGACACAGCTCATTGCATTTTTCTTTAATTGAATTTGTAAGCCTTCTGTGGTGGTTTGCACACAAACACCAGGTGTTGCTACATCTCACTTTGAATAGGTCTGAATGTGCTGCTGAGGTGCGTATTAATAATTAATTTAAATCTGTAGTAGCCCTGGGGGGTAAAAGTCCGATGTGTTTGTGCAAAGGGCAGCAAGGACTCTGTGCGTGTTCTAGGTATCCACTGTTGAACATGATAAAAATCTCATAGCTCTTATTCATTTATTTGGGTTTAGTGCCTTCAGAGAATGTGAATTGTAATATTATTTTGGAATTACTGTAAAATTGCAAATTGCTAGGCAGTTGACCTACATGCACATGCGCTACATGACTTTTTCTAGCTGAAGTAGAACAAAGTGGAGAGTTCTTGGGTCCTACAGGTAAAAAACAAGTCTTTGTCAACTGCTTGATACTGGAGAAGGTGAAGCACTCCTCATGTGCTTTGTCTCTACTGAGGTAATGGGTTAAGGGTAGCTGCCATATCTAGCCCCTTCACTGTACGAAAGATGGAAAAGCAAACTCGACAACTCCTGTTAACTCAGGATTGTGTTTTTGATGACAAGATAATGCATTCAGCCTGAAGATTAAAAAAAATACATTGAGTGATAAGCATCTCCTTTTAGATAAAACAATATCCTGTATAGATTAATCCATCTGCAAAGCTAACTTTTGGCCGTCAGTTAATATTTTTCAGCATATCAGCATTGGTTCCTCTGTAACTGCCACAGTGTGAGCATGGCACCCAGAGAAGGTAAGAAAGCATATCTCAGAAATACTGATATGCAAACTGCAGCATAAAATATGGCTAGAGATCCGCTTGAAAGATTTACGAGCACTTTCCTGAAGTCCTAGCTCGAGCCTGCATTTTCTACAGATAAATTGTTACCATGGAAGCCTTCGATTCTTTATCAGCTCCTAGTTTGGTTTTGCTCTATGGCACACTTGGAGTTGAGGGGGAAACTCATGCGTTACATACTTTAACTGAAAATTGAAAACCCAGGAACACTGTGTAACTCGCACTTCTGATGTGTCATGCTGTGGAGTTTTACCCCCTCCAATACTGCTTCCGACTTCTGTTAGTTGAATTTTTTCTTGAACCAACTCTTGAATCCAAGCAAGCAGTATCATTAACCTGCACTTCATCCACCTACTGGAGGTACAAGTGTTTTATTTGGAGAGCAAGAAAACCAACTTGATGCTTGCTGAGATAACTTGCTATATTGTCATAGAAATATATATCAAAGCATGACAGTAGTAATTCAAGATATTTGTTTATTCTCAATATTAGGTTGAGAGGGGATGTCTGGAAGGTGTGGAAATGAATTTTCAGTTATTTTCCCTTCTTTATATCACTGGTACAGGCTGCTCGTTATCAATGCTGTACTGCAATTGCGTTCTGTCCCAATTAACCTGCCACCTTCTCTGAAGGAGACTTGTACAATTGTTGCCATGCGTAGCCATCAAATGTCACTGCAGCTCAGCACACTCAACAGAGTTGACTTTTGTTTTCTTTATTACAGCATTAAATTGATCGTTTAAAGAGTGATTAGTAGAGGAAGTTCATCAATTTAATGCTCTAATAAACCTAGTACTGAGCATAGTTTAAGACATGTCGAAGTATAAAAATATGCATATGGCTGGGCATTCTGAATTACAAGAATGTGAATCAGACAGAGAGCAAGATCTGGAAGTTATTTGTGACATATAATCACCTTATTAACATCCCTAATAGTAAATGACACAGTAATTAAGATGGAAAAAAATATCCCCTCAAAAGTGGTTTAAGCAATTGCAATAACATCATTTAAGTAAAACAACACATTCAACTTGAGGAGAGTGGATTCTGGATTGTCCAAGCAAATGGATTATTCAGATTATCAATGTCTCGTTTAAGTATCCCTAGCTGAATAATATAATATAGTAACTGGCAGATATGACCATTTTAAGAGATGTAGAGAATTATAAACTCCACTGGGAAATGCAGAAATGTATCTACCTGTTATGCAGGTACCATGGATACAGAATAGATTAACATGGATGGGAAAAAAGGAGGGAATTAGGTTTCATATGGTGGGAAATCTGTGCTGGTTCCATGTTACTGGAGAATCTAAAGCCAAACTCAAGGGGTTTATGTATATAGAAGAAGGTTATACTTCATGTAATAGAATATTTACAAGAACTATCAGTTTGCCGTACGAAAGGCTGGATGATCTTGTAGCAAAATTGATTGAAAAGAAGCCACAGATGTAGAGATCTATTATAGTTGTGCTACTGTGTTGTGATGTCTTGAGATAAAACTAAGAAGTTCCCATGTCACAGTATCTGCTGTCTCTGCCTGTGCCTTCTCTGTATCTTGATTTTCCAGTTAATTCTGGGCATAATATAGCCCCGTGATGAAGATGTACAGGTCATAATGCATTCAGATACCAGAGCTGGGATGGTAAAACAGAAATAATGAAACTGGAAAGATACAATTTATTTTTGAAGTAATACATCTCCTCTTGTGAAAAAGAATAAAAATCTGTAACTTGACCCTTAAGGATGGTGACTCTGACATCATCAACAGCTTTCCTTTCTTCAGAGGAAGTCAGAAGGACTTGGTTCCTACATCATTTAAAATTTGCAGCTCAGATTTTTATTTCTATAGTAACAGTAATACTGCTGGACTCATTCAGAACTTACACAGAATCATAGAACAACCAGGTTGGAAGAGACCCACCGGATCATCAAGTCCAACCGTTCTTATCAAAACATCCTCCTTTTGGCCTAATTAAATTTGCTGATGGTACTTGGGCAGGTCCTGTGATTGTTTTCTCTGTACCAAGATGAAAATGTTACCTCAGAGTGCGGGAAGTAGCTTTGTAATAGGGACTCAAGATCCCACAGCTTCCCACACTCCTCAAAAACATCCTATGCAAACCACCCTGGTTCCTCTACTCCTTGCATGCGTCTGTGAAAATGTTGACAATACTCGCGTCTTGTCTTCTTTTTTAGTCTTGTAGTTTTGTTTTGCAGTTCTGGAACAAGATTTTCTCTTATTGGGATACTTAGGAGTTCTTTAATCTGCTCACCTCCCTGACACTCCCCTTTCTGAGTTTTCTTTCTGTTTTTTGATTATTTTGTTATTTGACATTTGTATTTTACCTTAACATACACCTTTATGGGTGAAAGCATTTTCATGAAGATTTTCAGAAGAACATGGCTAAAACAAACTTCTAACTCTCTCCAAGTGAATACAGTAACACTTTATTACACATCTCAAAATGTCTACAGCATGAAACTAAAATTCTGCTGGAGATAATAAACAGTATAAACCCTGCTTTTATGACAAGTAGAATGCCCAAAGAAAAATATCCAGATAAATGACCTGTTCCTCATCCCTCCCTGCACACATACACTCCTTTTGTCCTTCAAAACCAGAGGGGGCTCTGACATGAGCTACTTAGACTGTCACAATGCAAGGAATATATAGCAAAAAGATTTTGATGGATAATTAAGGGAAAAAAAATCTGGCAACTTACTTTGTTTCTATAGCAATTAGTTAAAAAAATGCACAAAACATTAAATCTAAATTTTTCCTCAATATAACTGCTCTTAAAACATATGCAAGCAAGAGATTATCCTGCCTAAATGATTGTCTTGACAACCTTTCAGCTGGATTTCTGCATGTTAATAATAGCATTGTTGCCTTTCAAAATCTCTCATTCAGCATGACACTTAAATTTAGAGCAGCTAATGGGAAGACTATGAAAATTGTCATCTTGCTCCCTCTCTGTTAAGTCTGTCTAGTGCTGTGCTTGTGCTTTCTGCCAGGCTGGTCAACCTTGCTGCTCCTCACCAGCAGTTCTGCAGCTGAGAGTTAGCAAGCATCAATCCTGCTATGCCTGAGGTATGTGGCTTTATAAGAAGTCTTGTAATAGCATCAGTGTTTCTCAAAGGGCTGCATTCAAAGCCCCATGAAGTCAGCAGGTACCTTTCAGTTGCCTTCAGTATGTTTGCTTCAAACATGTACTGCTCTCTCATCCTGGCCTGGTGCAGATCATACTGTGGAAACATGGAAGGAACCACGTTGGGCTTATTACAAAATACTGAGCAAACACTACAGAGATTTCTGTTTCCTTCGAGAGGAAAAAATCAACTATTAAATTTACTAAGTACTTTCCCAGCATCTCAATGTGCTAGAAGAACCTAGAGGTTCAGGATTATAGTGAGCTGCATTTGAGTGAAGTCAGTGCAAACTCTGATGGGGATTTTGGCTGTTATTGGACACATTATTGTTCTCTCACTGTGGCTACATTGTGCAGGACAATAAGTTCTTACATGGCTTGATGTCTTCTGGAACTGAGGAGATCTCTTTTGCTGTATGCTACGTGCATGGTCTTTCTGCCAGAGGGAAAATATAAAGCATGAGAATGCGGGTCTTGCTTACCCATTTTTAAATAACTTCTCTACAGAGGAATGATAAGGATTACTAGGGTTTAAGGGAATATTTAGGTTTGTCAGATGTGTGCTGTCTCCTAATGATTTCTGGCCATAGTGAAGTGCAGGGCTTTCAGCCTGAAAGACTATGTAGAGTGAAATTGCAAAGATAACTTAGCTTGGAAAAACAGAGCTTATGTTATCATTTCCAAATGTATCAAATGTTTGTTATTACTTTTGACTTTTTACATTATAAGACAGTAAGAAGAGCACCTAACTACTAGAACTTCTTTTTGCCTGTATGTGAAGCAAAGGAGGAAACACAGAGCGCTAAAGTGCATGAAAAAATATGAAAAAGGAGCTATTTATTTGCCTTGAACAATTAGGTAATATGGCAATATGTTAGAATTATTTATGCTGTACCTACAGAGTTTTTGTGGGGGCAAGGCCAAAAGGATTAAGCAAAATAAACTGTCTGCATTATACCTATGGTTAAATAATCACCTGTATTGATTCACAGAGCATTTATGTTTAGCAGAAGTGCCATGCATTACCACTGTTGACCGTGCTCTGTTTTATCAGAAGATGGGGAAAAAAAGCAGGTGAAACTCGTCACTGCCTTGCTACTATTAGCTGAACATCTTTCTGCGGGTGCCTGGTGAGACTAGGGTGAGGGATGGAAGCTGGTCCTTTCTGATGACAAGATTGAGTGCTGTGTGAAATAGTAAATGTTCAGCAGAAGATAAGAAAGAAGAACAAACAAATATAATGGTAGTCATATTTGACAGGGGACAGAACAAGAGGGAATGGCCTCAAGCTCCACCAAGGGAGATTTAGGCTAGACATTAGGAGGAAGTTTTTCACAGAAAGGGTCATTGGGCACTGGAACAGGCTGCACAGGAAGGTGGTTGATTCACCTTCCCTGGAGGTGTTTAAGGCACAGGTGGACGAGGTGCTGAGGGACATGGTTTAGTGTTTGATAGGAATGGTTGGACTCGATGATCTGGTGGGTCTCTTCCAGCCTGGTGATTCTATGATTCTATGAATTAAGTGGCCCAAAGAAAAATTTCCAGATAAAATACCCTTTTGCTTCTGTGGCTGCTACATTTCTCCCTGTGTCTGTTGTCTTTTTTGGCTTTTTTATTCCTCTTTGGTTATACACCTTAAGTTGAATTTTTGCCATAGAATGATGGGAACAGAAAAAAAACTACTTAAATTCCCTCCCTCCTGCTACTGTTCATGTTTACCTCCTCCTGTCTGCCAGTGAGGAGTCAGGTCCTTTATATTTCCCTTTTCCATGCTAATGGTGTAGGCAGGGCATCGCTAACTCGCAGCACTAGCTTCCATCTAACTGCTTTGATTTTCCATCTCCATCTTCGCCAACTCCCCTTTTATTTGGTGAGAGCAGTATATGTCAGCTCCCATGGTAGCAGGTGATCTGGAAAGATAAGAAGGATTGAAAATACCTGAACACTGTGGGAAAACCCTCTCCTGCTCTCCTCTGGTCTTGGTTATGTGCAATACCTTTCATGTCCTGTGTAAGTGAAGGTTTTAGTTGGTGTTTCTGAGAACACTTCTTCAGAATTAGTAGGAAAAAAATTCTATGGATCCATTAGGATAAACTGATGTTTCATCTCAAAACTCAAGAAAATCTCTTTCCTTGGTATTTATACGGACAATTCTGCACATATAAGAGAGCGAAATGCTGTCTCCTCAAGAGAACTAAAGTGTCTGACTCCAGTAATCAGTGTATAAAAAATGAAGTATGTTTTTTCAAGACCCATATACCCTTAAGCTTCTCTCAGTCTCATCTCTACTGCCTCTTTAAGAAGGAACTCTTGATTAATACATTTTTTTCTCCTGCTGTTGACAGCTCCGTTCCTGCCCAAATATTTATTTTCAGGAGACATACTTGTATATTTTGAGCTCTTTATCCTGATGAAAACTAAGGAGGCACACTAACACTCTCTCATTTATATCTGATGGGCATTCAAAACTTGTAGCTTCCTGCTGTTTTTATTTACAGTCCTGCACACACACTTCCCCCACCCCCCAGTAACAATATCATGAGCCAAATTCCCTGGGAATTATAACCACTTTGTACTGTGCTGTTACCATAATCCTGTCCTGAAGCCTGCTTAACTTTGATGGATCAACTACATTGATTTACCAGAGCCACAGGGGCGCAGGGTAAGCCACCTCTCTTCTCATAACATGGGTCAATCAAGGAAAGTAGAATAACCTGAAGACTTGTGGTGTAACATTAAATTTTCAGGTGTGCTGGGAATATCTGTGGGGCTTCTGCATCCTTCTGGTTTGGAGGTATATCCTCAGAGAGGCGATGGAGGAAGGGCAGTAATGGGATGTGTTTCATCTGTGAGGTCTTTGGTTAGAGATCCTTCAATACACTCTAGTTTGCATGTTAATATAGAATTGGCCTACTGTTCCTATGGCTTAGGCTTGCACTCTCTTGACCACTGGTGAGCGACATCTTTTGTGCAACTAGGATATGTAAGTACAGTTTGTTAAAAGATATAGCACAAAGAACATTAAATTGCAAGTAATAGCAATTTTTTAAAATAATAATAATAAGAGTGACAGAGGACCTTGGTCTCAGATTCACCCACTCTTGTTTGAATAGGAAAGGTTGTGTTTGATAGGAATGGTTGGACTCAATGATCTGGTGGGTCTTTTCCAAGCTGGTGATTCTATGAGTAATCAATTTATCAGATTCTGATATCTCATTCATTCTGCATCTNAGGTGTCTGTTATTACTGGATAAGTAAAAAGACTAACCATGTGTTATGCACAGTTATGCTGACTGATGAAGTGATACAAATCTTGTTATCTCCAGTCAACAGCATGGATGTGATGGCTCTGAGCTGGATTCTCTGCTTTCTACCATCTGCCATAGGTGTTTCAGGGTGCAAAATCCCGACAGCAGAAACTGCTTTGCCCAAAACATCTACAATGCTTTGGTGGTGCTGTGTTATAATCTACAGGAATCTAAATTAGTTTTCAGGTGGAATATGTTGGAAATCTCAAAAAAAAAGAGTAGAATTCTTTCCAATACCATTTGATAATCACTGTTTTGGGGTAGATTGGTGAGTTTAGGCTGTTAAATATTAATGCTTATGTGTAACACACTGATTCTATTACTGGTTTGCCTTGTGTAATTTTTCCATTTATTTCCCTTGTTACCCAGTTTGCAAATGAAAATCCCTCATTGGGGAAGCAATGGTAATAATGGAAAGAAGAGCTCACTCAGAACATGCACACCAGTGGTTTTTATGTGCACTTATTATTCTTTGTAAATTTTCAGATCCTGGATTTCCTGAACACAAGTTTTGTCTTAGGGCATATAGATCTGCATTTAATTCCAGCATCTACAAGCCACACACTTGATAGCAAATCAAAATGTCAGGTTACAGAACCTGCCTTCAAGAGCACATCGTCATGTATGACACTTCAGCATCAATACAGATGCTCAAAGTTTAATGTAGGAGGAACTATTAATATGACCACCTTTTTATTCCCATTCCTTATAAATCCATTTACTGAATAAGTGGACTTCAAATAAATTGAGGTTATTTAAAAGATAAGATAGTCTATAGAATATACTTCTGGAAGAAAATCAGTCTTGATTTGCAGGGATTGCAATATACTTTTTGTTCCACTTTTCCTAGGCAAAGAGGATAAATACTGTATAGAATTTGTTAAAGGGGTGATATTTAGAGATGTTAATTATTCTTTTGTGGCTGGGGGAAGCCAAAGATGCCTGAAATAAATGCAAATACCTTGTAAAAACAGGAAGTTTGTTTAGAATGGGGGAAATAGCTTTCCAGGTAAATCAGCAGTATAAATGATGCTATTGTGAGTAATAAAGACACCCTTTAAAATATTAATAATACGTAAGAATGGGAAAGTAGGAGGAGGAACTCTAATTTGTGGTAGCTGAAGTGTATAATCATAGCAGATGGATCAGAGGAGATTTGGAGGCATGACTTCCTGAAAGGCTAAAAGTTGATAATGGAAACTTTCACAAAATGTGGTGAGGCAGAGAGCCTGCGGGTTGCCTGTGGGGCTGGGGTGGAGGGAGGAGTATAAGGGAGCATCACAGGCAAGTGTAGTGAATATCTGCGTGAAAGTTCACAGCAGAGGTGGGACCTGTGCTGGGCTGAGTCTGAGGAGCCATCCCACACTGAGACTTCATAGAAACGTTCTTAAAGCAAATCAATAAAATTTATGGTTACAAATTGCCAGGCCCAGATGCTTTTGCCTTAAAGCTCTCTGAGGAGAAGTAAGATTTTACACCTCTGAGGAGGTGTAAAATGGATGAACTATTACTGGCAGTATGTGATATTTAAATATACCTTTATAGCAGAGGGGAAAGTGGCAAACACCACTAACCTTAAAATCCCAAAAGGAGCAGTGGCTGCTTCTCAGTAAGCCTGGTTTCTGCATCTGACATGGAATGGGAGCTATAGAGAGGAGGGGATGGAAAGACTTATGGATACAGATGATATGGTGGGGAAGACATCTGACAAATTTTACAGAAATCTTTACTGCAGTAAGAGTAAAGCTATGTGCACAGGACTGTTCCGTCAATTTTAGCATTGTGCATGGATTTTTAACAAGGCCCTTCACCAAGTTTACTGACCTGAAGTTTTATGTCATAGAAGAAGAGTAAAACGAGTTAAAAGATGGGAAATCATGGCAGTGATGAATTACTTTGTCTATTTATCCCAGCAAAAATTCTGTTGGGATCTCTTCTGCTCAAGGTATTCATAAATGATCAGGAAAAAAGGACCAAAAAATGAAGCCTAGAAAACAACTAGACTGATGATACAAAATTGCTTTTTTTTTGAGAGATCCAAAGCTGACTGCCAATATGTACAGAAGGATCCCAGATGACTGGGGAATAATATTGCAGATGAAATTCTGTGGGAATGATGTAAATTAATGCATATGGGAAGGGGGAGAATATTCTGGTTTTGTGCATGGTAGGCTGTAGATGCATTATTACTATGCAAGGGAGATATCATGAAGCTGTTCTGCATTGTGCTCTGGATACTGCATGTAGTTCAACAGCAAGGAGGGCAAGTAAAGCACTGGGGATTATAGAGGATGCATAAAGAATAGGAAGGAAAACATTATTACCCCGTTGTAGAAATCAGGTTTATAGAAAGCTGTCCAGAAATCTCAAATATTGCTATCCTGCCTCAAAAGAGAAGTGGTAGGAGTAGAAGCACTGGTGATCAGAAATTCTGAATATTTAGTTTATAATGATGATATACTGAGCAAATACATACGTATGTAATCAACATCTAAATTTTGAGAGCTTAGTCACTAAAGATTTGCTGAAAATGTTTCACAGGAAATATACACATCAGAACTCACCAAGACTGTGAGTAAATAATAGTCAATTGTTATGACCATTGCTAAATTAAGTGGAAATTTGGAAAATTTTATCTAACAAGGTTTGTTATTATTCCAGATAGAATTTGTGCTTTTTTATAAAAAAATTCATACCAAGCAGGCATGAAGGATTTTCTGTGAGAGGGGTGGGACATGATAGATAAATGGAGAGAAATAACATAGCTCTTATTACACGAAGAGTTAAAATTTTTTTTAAGGAGGAAAGGAAATACTTGGTTTCAGAGATTTTGTGCCCAACAGATTGTGGTATTTTTGCATTATTTTATAATGGTCTAGCACTGTTTTCCTTGCTGTTTATTTCCACAAATTCTGTTTTTGAACTCCTACTACGTCAGGCAAATGCCAAGCGATACAATGCTGCTGCTCCCTGGAGTGTCACTGTTAGAGGGTCTAATCCCTTGTGTAACATCACAGTAAATGTCAGACGACTTCACTGACTTCCAAGGTTGTTTCCAGTGCTTTATATTCTCATGTAATTTCCATACCTTTCTGCAATGTACTGTGCAGAAGTCTGATTTTTATGTCAGAATAAAACAGAAATACAAACCAAGCAGCAGAGAAGTCATTTTGTTATACAATAACAAATAAAGTCACGAAGACTAATTCAACTTCACTTTAATGAAAATGTGTATATGCTAATAGGTTACAAAGTGTTTAACGCTATTATTTGTTTGAGTTACATTGTATGATTTATAAGGAAATCAAATGATAAATCACAGCTGGATGAGGCAAACTGAAAGAAAACACTACATTAAATAATTGGAAATCTTTTCCATTCCATAAGAACAGAACAGTAAAATGCTAAAGCAAGTGCAAGACTTCCTCTTTCATCATGCTGTTACACAGTTGTAATATATTATTAGAGTAAAGTAGTAATTTTTCAAGTATTTTACTGAATAGCACCTATCTGTTACGGAACAATGAATGAATTGAGGAAATGAGATATTGAAGTGAGGACTTTTCAAATGAACAATGAAAGGTCAGTTTATACTGCAGGTAAAAGTAAAATAGACATGGTCTGTGGCGTTTGGACAAAATATAAACACCTAGGAATGTGGAGTGTCATTAATTTCATAGAATTCTTGAAACTGAAGCCCTGCTGACACAGACGGAAGAAAGAGCTGCTATTCAGCATCCTTTAAGGGAGACCAGGCTGCTTAAAACCTAATGGATATGTCTCAGTTCAGGTGGCCTTATAGTTACATAGCTCAAGTACAATGTTTATAACCTCAGCAGCTCAGCAAATCCTCATGACAAAGCTGTTATTTCCCTTTCATAGTTTAGTATAAGAGAATCTTAAATGTACTCAAGGACTTATAAGTAACAAGGTGCCTACAATTTTCTAGAATCAAAGGGTATTTCCATCATTCCAGTTCCATTTCTGCTTATCTAGTATCCAGGAATTTTATTTTCTCTTTTTTTTTTTTTCTGGTGGTGTCTCTCTGAGAGATGACTTACAGAGTCATGTAGAGATGGATTTGACTTGGAAGTGTAACACTGGTAAGAATTCAGTTTCTAAGAGAACAGCTGGTTAGGTAAATGGACTTTTCTGTCTGGTTGAAAATGTATATAATTTTTAAAGATTTTGGGTAAAAGTACTGTATGACACATTTTAGTTATTTTTGCTGCTAAATTGAGGGAAAGGTACCCAGTTTAGCCTTTACCTAAATCTTAAGAAAGTTGAAATATTACTGAAGATGAAAGACAAAAAGAAAGTAACTTAAGAACTTTACTTTTACATAAAATCAACTAGATGTTGAAAAATTTTGCTCTTGAAACCAGATTATTTTTTTCTGTCCTCTCTATTTCTTCAGAGATAAAGAGTAACAGCATGTCTTTGGCTTGCATCATTTCTTGAAGACTAAAGAGATCAGGAAAAAGTTATTTACAAGCCTTTTTCAAAAGGGCTCAGCTTTGGCCTGGGTAAAGGCAGTTCTACAAAAGAAACATTCCTAAAATCACTCTATCTGAAATAATGACAGAAGAAAAAGGTGCTCAGAAATATATATCATTAGTCACAGGTGCTTTAGACCCAAGCAGAGTTGTGGGTAGGGTACAGCAGAAGAGGTCAGGGCTAATTCTCATCCTGGTAAAGTGTGCTCAGCCTCCTCTGGGAGCACTTTGGACGATTCTGCTCCTGCTGTGAGAAGAACAGTGTATATGATGCTCTCTGAAGCATCAGTAGACCTAAACTAACATGCCTCTTCTGTCAAATTGGTTTGTTGAGGCATTTTAAGATGCAGGGAATGTGCTTACTGTTACAGTTTACATAGGCTGTTATCCTTTCCCAGAGCTCCACCAGAAAGAACCATCTTTTTTTTTCTGAAAACATCCCTATGACTCCTTAATTAAAGAAGATAACAAGTTAAAGCCTTAGAGAAAATGGATCTTGGATATATGTTCTCGTGGTTTGTACTCAAGGACAAGGCAGGATTGAAACTGGCATTAGAGTACAGAAACAGCCCTCCAAGTGAGTGGAAAGTTAAGCTGCCTACACAAAAGGGAAAAGATGCTTTAAAATTACTACCTTTAGATACATATTTGTACATGTCAAGAAAGAGAGAAATGCATTTCATGAGAGGTACTTTGAGGGAAATGGAGTTTCGTATTTTGTATCCTGTAAGAGAAAAACATGCCAGCTAGTATTATTATTACCAGATACATGACAGTAAATAAAGAATACTCTTTAACGGATCAAAAATGAAAAATATACCTGAGTTTAAAACCTTTTTTAAAATTTTTAAATCATTAAAAACTCCTATGTAATAAAGTGAGAACAATTCTAGTTTTTTCATGGCTGTGCCATGAGAGAATTCTACAGCTTCTTGTAGAAATTCAAGTCATGCTTTACAAAACTCTTGACTTTTGTCCTCTTCAAGAGAATGCCTGGCTGTAAAAGCAGTGAAAATCACCATGTTTTGTTGTTAGTTTTCTACCTAATGACAGTTTGGTGGTTGAGATTAGGCTTTCTGAAGATGTCACCCCAGCTCAAAATCTGTACAAATCATTGAAAACTGCTTTTTCTTCAGACTGTGAATAGAAATCCTTGATTATTTAAAATTTTAGGATGATTCTTGTAGAGCAGAGTTACAATCTGTAGTGAGATGCTTGTGTTTCAAAGATCCTCTCACTCTTTAATAAAAAGGCAGCTATGGTAATTCTGTGAGCCTGTTTGCTCCGTGCTCATCTGAGAAACCTTCAGTAAAATTAAATATTGTGTTTTGTAAGAGTAAATCAAAGGTGTGGGCAAGAGATAAATCTAACAAAACTAGAAAGTGAAAGCACTAGAGGCAATGGAACCTCAAACAGATGACACAGATAAAACAAATTGTTCAAAACTCTGTTTTTTGGTGTAGAGTCCTCCTCAGAGAACTGTATCTCAACCTGCACCCAACAGAAGTAAGAAAACCAAACTACAGTAAGTAAGATTTAAATTTTTTGAAGGTTTTAGATACTCTTATAAATCTTTTTAAGAATAAAGTTTACTGTGGAAAACCAAATTCTGTCTGCAGCAGTGTGTCTCTGGTCCCTACTGCATCCAGTTCTTGCTCATTTTTCATAGGCACCCCTAGGGAGACTTCTACAGCAGAAACTGTTGTGAATTAAGGGTATTTTATTTATTCTACTGCTCATTTAAAATATTCTCTCAAGCAGTTAATAATGTTTATTTGGTTTTGTTTTGATTATTAAAGTTTATAAAATTTGAATGCTTTAGAGAATGGGTAAAGCTGTTCTCTCAGTGCAGTGAAGAATGGAAACATAATAGCATAAATTAAATGAGATGTGGAAAGTTTATCTTTTGTGAATCTGTTCATTTGCAATGGCTGAATTAGTTCATTTTGCATGTTGATGGAATGTCTTATTCAATCTTAGAAACCACACACAGTACATTTTTTTTTCTTTTTTAAAGGTGTCTCTGGCATCATGAGTTTGAGTGGGGGATGTCAAAGAGAAAGGTCCAGGCACAAATTCTGATTTGACTTTGCTTTGGGTTATAGGTGTGTATACATCTGTCTGTGAAATTACTTTAGATTTTTTACTGTAATTCATGAAGTCAGACTGCAGTGACTCTATTTGCTGATTTCATACAAGCTTGTGAATACTTTACCTTGCTGAATTTTTCTTACATATTTAAGTACTGCAGGTCACAATCTGGCCCATCACATTTTCATTTTGCATCGAATTGGACTCTTATGACTATACTCCTACCCAGGATCCTCAACACTTTTCTCTTAAGTTTGATCCAGTCAGTCATTACCAATGTATACAATATGTGTAGTTCTGAATGTTTCAAGGGTCTCTGAGAGTTATGATGTATGAAACATTCTTGTAAATTAAAAAAATGAAATGACCTCATTAAATAAGTGACATCTTTGACTTAGTTGTGCTATTGTCCTTAATGTTTTATATCTTTATATATCTATCTGTATTCATATATAAAATACGTTTTATAAATACATTATTTTTATATAGTAAAGTATTTCATGGTTTTCCTGATGTCCTTTACCTTTGATTTATTTCCTTCAGTTATCCTTTGAAGCTGGGAGCTATGTCATCCCTTCTGACATGCTGTGACACGAAATTTATTGATGGCCTTCCCAAAGGAAAAGATGTCGGATAACAGGCATAGGAGGAGAAGTAAGTTTGATGGACGACTTGGTTCTCAAAAGTCCATGATCAGACTAGTAATCTTATTTGTCCATTATTTGTATTATTCAGAAATCACATTAGCCCTTTTCTCATAACAAAGAAAGCAGATGAATTAGGAAAAAAGGGGCATCAAGGCAGTGTGCTGTACAGCCTGCTCGAAGTTGGGACTGGGTCAGCAGAGCTGAGGCTATGTCAGGGAAATAAAAGGTTGTCCTTTTCAGGTTTTGATCTCCAGCCTCATACTTCTTGTAATGTTCTCTCATAGTTTCCATAAATATTTTCCACAGGCATTGAAGACAAATCATACAAACCAAAACTCTTTTTTAAAGTTTCTTACGATGGAGGTATGTGCCAGTTCTTACTTGGAAAAATTAAATTGTTGTCCTAGGTTTCATTCAAAAACCTGATCTCTTTTTTCCCTTCATATTCGATGACTTGTTGATAAATTCTAGAAGTACAGCAATACTCATGAAATGTATCTTTTTTTCTTTTTTT
>WAAB01018579.1:159462-181243 GCA_013389865.1 Piaya cayana | reverse complement strand
CTAGTAAGAAAGCCTGAGGGTGCGTGGCCTCTCCATGATCAAAGAACCCAAAGCCCCTCTTTTCACACCAGTCCCTGAGCCAGTCATTAATCAATTTCTTCTTCCTCACTTCTTACTCCTCATTTCTCAGTATTGGAATGTAGCTAACTGCTACCTGTGCCCCAGAGCCCTCGATCAGTCTCCCTAGAGCCCTGAACTCCCTCTTAACAGCTTTAGGCTTTCTATGCTCATGCTCTATGGTCTCTTTAGGCTTTCTATGCTCTATGCTTGCTTTAGGCTTTCTATGCTCTATGGTTCATTTTAAAGAGGAAGAAAGCAGTGGTCAAGTGTTGCAATCTTTTAGTCTTTAGCAACCAAACCTAGAAGTCAAATTCTCTGGCATCATTTCTGGACTTGTGTCTTTTCACGTTTGTAAGGACTGCATGAGTGAGTTATACCTAAGTCATTGGCCGAGAGATCTTGTCTATCTCATGGGTGCATAACCAAGCAGAGAGGCTAGGGTGAAGGCTGTGTGGAACCCTCAAAAAGAATGACATGTATGTAAATTATTTTTCTTCTTCATTTTTCCTAAGAACTCAAAAAGTCAATGCTCAGAAATTACCTAGAGCATTGTAGGTCAGATTTCTTGATACATGTGAAAGGGGGTGTGCATCCTCTCATATGGTGAGATGTATTCAACTCTATTGCTTATCACCACATTAAAATACATTGAACTTGCTTGCTGAAGCAAGCCAATTGCACTTTGCTGCTTTGATGTAATTAATTAATTAATTTTTTGCTTACTGCTGTGGTATGGTTTTCAAAGATATTGGGCTACGTCAAAAGAAGCGTGGCCAGCAGGTCAAGGGAGGTGATTCTGCCTCTCTGTTCTCTCTTGTGAGACCTCATCTGGAATATTGTGTCCAGTTCAGGAATCCTCAACATAAGAAAGATATGGAGCAGTTGGAACGGATCCAGAGGAGGGCTACAAAAAATGATTAGAGGGCTGGAGCACCTTCCATGTGAGGACAGACTGAGAGAGCTGGGCTTGTTTAGCCTGGAGAAGAGTAGGCTCCAAGGAGACCTTATAGCTGCCTTCTGGTACTGGGAAGCTGGGGGGGGACTTTTTACAAAGGCTTGTAGTGATAGGATGAGGGACAATGGGTATAAACTGGAGAGGGGCAGATTTAAACTAGACATAAGGAGGAATTTCTTCACCATGAGAGTGGTGAGACACTGGCACAGGTTGCCCAGGGAAGCTGTGGCTGCCCCATCCCTGGAGGTGTTCAAGGCCAGGTTGGATGGGGCTTTGAGCAGCCTGATCTAGTGGGACGTGTCCCTGCTTATGGCTGAGGGGTTGGAATTAGATGATCTTTAAGGTCCCTTCCAACCAGAACCATTCTATAATTCTATGATTATATGTATGAAACAGCAAAACACACTGATAGAATGATGTGTTAATAGTCTCTTCTTAGAGAGTCTTGTTTGAAAGTAGAAATGATTAGACTCCAACCCCAGGCCAGGAGAAGAAGGTTGGTTCCCACAGAATCCTCCTGCAGCATCTGCAGTCAAGAACATGCATTTTCACGATGCTGTCAGTGTTGGGAAGGGAGGTTTTCTTGCGCACTGCCCTTTGCTCTGCCTATCCTTGCCTTAGAGAGTGGCTTAAAGGGAAGGTGCCTTTTTCCCCCTCTCCTTTTAAGAAGGGAGCAGAGGGAAGAGACCAGAATGCTATGGTGTTTTGATTCACCTGTTTCTTATTCTAGTGGCATAAACACAACAGAGTATTTCTGTAAATTAAATTAAGCAAACCTTTCATGTTCTCTCCCTGCTTCACGAAAGCTAATGTGGCTGCTTGCAGATCTGCAACTACAGGGAAGACAAAGATCTGTCGTGTGCACAGACTCAAGTGCCGAGCACTGTCATGCTGAAAGAAACTGCAGGAGCTTTAATAGAGTATAAAAGCTTTCTGGGCACCAAGCAAAAATCTGTTTAAATCCCTGACAGGGATGAGAGCACAGCATGTGTTATCAGCATACACACAGAGACGGGAAGGCTCTCAAAATATTTGCAGTTTGTATTTGCTGTAATTAAAGGGTTTCAACCTTTCCAAAAAGGTTGAAATGGTGGAAGGAGTAAGTATAAGGTTTTACCTTTTCCCTGTCTCGATACAAATATTTAAGACACTTCCTTTTTCTCTGCATGCGTGCCTTACTTACACTGATCCTAATGGCATTCTTTCTGGAATATAAGTGATGTAAAAACCCATAGACTTCTCTTTCATATTTATAATTATCATTTGGTACTCAGATTGTGACAGTTCCAAGGGTTCCCTGCCCCGCACAGTGAAGGATTGACCCCCCCTCACTGTTCACAGCACTGAACACACAGCAAAAAGATTGTCTCCAGGCTGCAATTCCTCCTGAAAGCAGACCCTTTTCCTCATGAACATATGTGTAGAGCTGCATATCTTGAGAGATTAGCGCCTGCACGCACCCCAGATAAAATGCGACAGGCGTTTGTGAGGCAGAATGATGCAGGCTGAACTGGAGCAGAAAATGATGCTTGTGGATCAGTGGTGAATAGGTCAGATAATGATGTAGAACATATGAGTTCTTTAGGGGGAAAATGACTATTTCGGGAAGATTTGACTATGGGTGAGTTTTGTCAAAGGTTTCTGTTATTTTGATAACTAATTTGACAGACTAAAATCTCTCTGCCAAGAGCCTGTAAATCAAGGACTATTATATTAGTGACCTGTATCAAGTGGTGCAGCTCAAGCTACCAGTTAGATGAATATAGGGCAGGTGGATGAAAGCTTTCTCCAATATAAAAAAATGCAGAAAAAAATTATTCAAGTGTAGGAAAAGTGCTGTAAGGTTGAAAATGGCAGCTCAGTCACTGTTAGGAGTCTGTAATGAAGAGAGAGAAAAGTGAGAAAGGAAAACCATGGCCACTGAATAGAGGATTCTTGCCTAATTTAAGAGGAAAGTGAGTACGTCTCTACTTATCTGATTAAGTGGAAGGTAAATAGAAGCCAGTTGAAGGAAGATCTTTCCCTTCTTGGCTGTTAACTGAATGTGACTGCCACTTCAGTTGTGACAGCCCTCCCTCCAATTTCAGCTACTCAAATAGCCACAAACACTGGGAATAGGCAGTGTGGATAAGCTGGTTATTGAATGTTTGGACTGTGACCCCCTTTTTCTTATAGTCAGGCTGTTAAATATTCATGTAAGTGGGCTCAGACAGATCCCTGCCATCTGTCTGTATTTGTATGACTTCATCCAAACAGCTCCAAAACCTGTAATATTTTATCCTTGCAGTAGCTCTTTAAAGAAAAAAAAGATTTCTTACCTATCTGAAGGGAAAAGGAATCAAAACATAAAGTGATTTAGTGAGTAACCAGATATATTCATCTGGACTCCAGCACACAGGATCCAAATTCAGCTCTTATAAATGCCAAGCCCAGCTATAGCCCAAGACTTTAAAGGCAAAGATTGTTTGTAGTGCTTTAAGGTGTTGCATAGCTCACCTAATATTGTTCATTAAGCTTAAAAAAATCTTTGTACGCAGCTAAAAGGGAAACTGGAGACTCTGTTACTATGTTGTATGGGGAGAGAATGAAAGTATTTGATGAGGAGAAATCAATGCTAAAACCATTACTCAGGCCTGTCAGCCTGCACTGCATTCAGTTGCACACCTTGATGGCCAGATAAAACAGGGCTGTCTTGCAAGCTTCAGTAAACAGTGTGCCCATATGGACAATTCCGTGAGGGAAAAGATTGTCACAGCTACATCTGACCTGTTTTAGAGCAATCATGGCTCTCCCCTAGCACCGTGGATGCGCTGTTGACATTTCAGCAGAGCCAATTCCAAAAATATGAGTGCTGTTGTTGAATAGTGTGGCATTTTCTGTGAGAAGGTATTTCTACATTTTAAGTCAAGTAATAAGCCCAGAACTTCTCTCTCTCAAGTCAGAGCCTCTTAAACAGTCTGAACAGGAAGGGTGAAGGGACAACACCACTAAGAAAACAAGCCCAGACTTTTCAGTGTACCTACATGAAGTTGCTGTCTACATGCAGTCACGTTACCCATATGCCTCAGGGATTTGAATCAGAAGCTCAGATTCAGCTCTCGGAAACCTATACAGAAGCAGGTTGTCACAGAAGAGACGTCTGTGAGATGAACTTCTTTGCTTATCTGTCCAAGCCCTCACCTTTGTGCTATTTTTAGGTGTGATTACATTTTGAAAATATAAAGGGATACATTTTCACTGCCATGCTCAAGAAACTCTTAGCTGCATTTTGGAAATGTGACGGAGTGGATCTCTGTGCCTTTAACACCATATTGAAATGTTTTCTTCTTTCCAGAATCTTTCTTATTGGCTTAGTCTTTAAGAATAGCTTTGAGGCTCTCAGCTTACTGTATCAACGTGTTTTTATTGACGATTTTTTTTAAACTGTTTTGCAGGCATTGGGAAAAATGTCATCTGTGACCGAACGGCAACTCCCCTGGATGCCTTTAGGATGATGTCTGCTGCTCACTATTACCCAAAGCTCATGAGCATCATGGGGAATGTTTTGCGCTTCCTGCCTGCTTTTGTGAAGATGAAACAGCTGATCCAGGAGGGTTACGTAGGGGAGCTGCTGGTATGTGAGGTGCAGGTTCACAGCGGAAGCCTGCTAGGCAAAAAGTATAACTGGAGTTGTGATGATTTGATGGGAGGCGGGGGCTTGCACTCAGTTGGCACCTACATCATTGACCTCCTGACCTTTCTGACCAGCCAGAAGGCTGTAAAAGTGCATGGGTTGCTCAAGACCTTTGTGAAGCAGACAGACCACATCAAGGGGATACGGCAGATCACCAGCGATGACTTCTGTACGTTTCAGATGGTCTTGGAAGGCGGTGTGTGCTGCACAGTGACACTCAACTTCAACGTCCCGGGGGAGTTCAAACAAGACATTATTGTGGTGGGTTCAGCAGGACGACTGATTGTAATAGGCACTGATCTCTATGGACAGAGCAACAGCTCTCCTCAGCGGGAGCTTCTGCTAAAGGACTCCACACCAGTCAGCAACTCCTTACTTCCAGAGAAGGCCTTCAGTGACATCCCGTCCCCCTACCTCCGGGGCACCATTAAGATGGTTCAAGCAGTCCGACAGGCATTTGAGGACCAGGACGACAGGAGGACCTGGGACGGGAGGCCTCTTACGATGGCTGCGACTTTTGATGACTGTCTGTATGCCCTGTGTGTGGTGGACACCATTAAAAAGTCAAACCAGTTGGGGGAGTGGCAGAATATTTCAATCATGACTGAGGAGCCAGAACTGAGCCCGGCATACTTAATCAGCGAAGCCATGCGGAAGAGCAGGATGTCTCTCTACTGCTAACTCCCCATAGCTCCTAGGAAGGAATAGGAACCAGGCAGCTCTTGAAGGAAATGGTAATTCAGCCTCTGTGAAGGGCATGGGCATCTTAAAAATAGCTGAGGGTGCAGGAGAAGGAAATACAGTGTTTGAATCAACTAAATCCGTTGGTGGCTAAATGCTGAAGTGGTAAGGTCCTTAGGAATGCCCAGAACAGATAGGAGACTTAAGAGCTGATGTTAGTTAACTGTTTTAATAACAGTATTAGCTGGCTGATGGGAAAAATATATCATGGACTTGTCTCCTGCTTGCAGGTGCTTTAGATTATCCAATTGTGTTTACTGTGAAATGTTGGGAAGATCCTTTTAGATTTTCCTTACCTACCAGAGGGCTGTGAAGGTACTGTCATGTCATTAAAATTTCTGTACTGTCTGACATGAATGGTTCCTACCATGACAGCTGACACCACCATGCTGTAGTACTACACCTCTAACCAACACACAGAACAATAGGACTTGGTGTGAAAGTGTTTTGTGATATGGAAATTCTTGGCAGCTCACTTTTCATGTAGCTTGTTAGGAGCTTCTCTGTGTTGGTTTAGCTGGTTGGGTTTTGTTTTGTTTTTTTTTTCCTTTAAAGCAAAATTAAGTAAAAAAAAATAGTGGCTTTTAACACAAAGCAGTCCTCGACCACCATTCATATGCCCCAGTACTGGGGGAGGGAGAGTCTTCTGGGAGCTCCCAGTAAGCTTCAGTATTAACTGCACAGATTTGCTAATTAAGTGGGTTGTGTAAAACTTTCATGGAGGGCAAGTGGCTTGACACAGTAGTGATAGTGGGTTTTATTATACAGCTGAACTCAGGCTAGTCCTATGAAGGTTTACACACAATTTCCTGGGTCTGGGACTGACTTCTGAGTGAATCCATCATGCATATTGGCTTTAGATGGAAAACAATAGAAATCCAAGCTGGAAATGTGTGATGCTTAGGCAGGTGGTGTTCTTTTAAACCTTTGTGAATTCACACTTGAGAGATGCACGCTTTCATATAGCTCAACCCAGAAGTTTTCGCCTCCACCAAATGGTGATTGCAAGTGAAAAACAAAAAAGATGAGAAAATTTCCCCTCCATTTCCAGGGAAATAGTTACACAGCTCCCACCTCTTCACCTCCTTAGATTGGCCAGCTTTTGGTACTGTAGTAGTCATTTCCTGTCATCAGTGCAGGGGTGGACAAACTATTTTGATATGTTTGTCCTGTTCTTCTTTTTAATATTTTAGATTGTTGCCTTGAAATAATATATTCTTCCGAGAATATATTCTCGGAAGAATATATTGAAAGGCACATGAATTATCCCCATAAACAGGGATGCATTTCTGTGTAAAGCAGCTCCAGTGCTTATGTGTTTACAGCAGTAGGTCCTCACATAGGAAAGAATTGAAACACAAGCATATAGCACTAAATTATATTAAACTTGAGATAAACCTTTTCAGGGTTTTTATGTTAGTTTTGACTGGGGGAAAGAGGAGAATATGTGGATGAGCAGGCAGTCAAAAGAGAAAATATGACCTTTTTTCTCAGATCTGTCAGAATAGTTTAGATTTTTTTTTCTTTAAAGCACTTATAATTTTGCTAGTTTTAGGAGCACTAAGGGCTTCTGTAGAGGCTTCTCCTACAATGACTGTCTGATTGTTGTATGCTCCTGCCTTTCCTATGGCCAGTTTTAGAGCTTCATGTTTTTGAACAGGAGAGTATCAATAGTGTGGTTTGTCTCATCTGACTTTAGCCAGCTTAAGGTTGGATATCTCATCTTGATCAGCTGTGCAAGGACACAGTGGTCAATACAGACAGAGCACTCCAAAGGCTGACTCGGTTCATCTGAAGTTTAATATACAAGGAGGTCTCCATTGGAAATTCCTGTCCTCCTCTTCTGCAGAGTCCTCACTTCCAAATTTCTAGGTGGCTAAACTTATGAAACTCAACTTCCACACCAAAATTGCTAATGTGCTTAACTTTTGAAGAGCATATGTGTGACCTTTCATGAAATATTCCCCAAAGTGTGATAGTGTGACTGATGAAGGGATAATGTAATACTGCAAAACCACACCCAAAAGGAGAATTGTTTCTATTCATGTTGTTCTGACAGTTCTAGCATCTGTCTCTGGGGCTGACCAGTTCTGCTAAGACCTCAGGCAGGCTTTCATTGTTCCTTCTTGGAAGCAGCCCTTGACAAGTTTGGATGTTTTTCCAAAACATGGATTTCTCTGAGAGTTCCAGAGATAATATCTGTGCCAATGGAAATTTCCCAGTAGGATTGTTGTGGTGCACCATGCTATCCAGTTGCTGCCCTGAAAAATATAGAGAGATATACAGAAGAGAAAATTTGATCAAGAAGTCATCCCTTCTCTCCCCTGAAAAATGGAATTAACCCCAAGGAGATCAAGAGAGTTTTCATGTAGTAAAGTAAAAGCCATTTAACAAAAGTAGTGGCTAGTTCAAGTCATGAATGCAAGCCTGGTACATAATTAACCATGGCTAGTGAAACATCATCCAAAGCTGGACCAAAACATTTGTGAGTCTTGCTTCTTAGTGGTTTGGCCATTGTGCTGGAATCGCCCATGTCTTTGCACCTCTTTTTGTTTCACAGACGTTGACAGTTTTCCCTGTCTGTTTACTTTTTTTTCTGTGTCTTTCTGGGTTTTGTGATGCCAACTGGAAGAAGTTATGCTGGAATCCCTTTCCCTACTCCTGCAGTGATAAGTCCCCAGACGAGACACAGTGTCTAGGGATAGTACTGCTGAGTTTAACCTTCCTGTCTGGGATCCAAAGGTTTAGGTGACAGGCATGATCCATCCTCTCTGCAGGCTTATTGATGCAGGTAGTGCTGCTGAGCAGAAAGAAAATCTAATGCTTTGGTTACATAGCTGTCTGATGCTAGTATTAGTAGTGGCTTGCAAATGGTTTGAATACTGTACAAGTCATTGTGTGACCACAATGCTGGTTGCAGAGAGGCAGGCAGAGTGAGCAGGGGCAGGGTGGGAGTTCCTCTTTTGATGGCAATGGAAATCCCGTGCTAAAGTTAGGTGAAAGTTGCTACCTAACTGGGATGGCAGCAGTAACCGCATGTGTTCAGGATTGTATGACAGTTTTTCCATTCTCTAGGAGGTGAAGGCGCAGTAGTGTCAAGTGTAAAGATACTGAACTTCCATCTGGCTGAGGGGAAGAATTGTTTTATTTATAGAATGTGTATTATTATTCTGATCAGTTGTTACTTCACAGTCTGGGATCTTTCTTAGCATAGTCGAGCCCTCTGCTCTTTTGATAAAGTAGAAACTGAATTGCCCTCAGGAGCCTCTGAAGTTCATGCTAGGTCTCAAAATTTGATTGGCATATAGCAGAGATGTACTTAATTCAACTCAAAAGTGGTACCATACCAGGAAACATATATTTGAAATTGCACTTTTAATGCTGTTCTCCAATGCTGTGCCACAAGATTTGAGATGAATGCTGCTAGAATTGACACAGGCCTGCTAGCCAAACTGTGGCTACTGCTGGAATTTACAGTAGCCTCCAAATGAGCTCATTCATACCCCAGGTAAGAAATGTTCATTCCATTTTCCCAGGGCTGCTGTTGGAGAGACT
This sequence comes from Piaya cayana, assembly GCA_013389865.1. Taxonomy (NCBI): domain Eukaryota; kingdom Metazoa; phylum Chordata; class Aves; order Cuculiformes; family Coccyzidae; genus Piaya; species Piaya cayana. The sequence continues at coordinate 172,259 of WAAB01018579.1, read as the reverse complement.
CTTGCCTCTACCATCAACCTGTACGCATAGGATACTGAACATTGTGGTCTGTTGCCAAATACAGAAAGAGCCAAAGGGGGGAGCCCCAGTGGACTGCTGTGCTGCTCTGCATGGGTCTTTTTCAACTCTGGGGGAGTCAGCTGAGAGGCAATGGCTTATTTTTTGTGGGAATTGCATTGGGATCCACACCAGAGGTAGGGCAGCCCTACACTGTGTGACAGCAAAACACAGCTGAAATCCTTCTGTGCCATGGTGATTGCCGTAGGAAGTGACAGGGAGATGTGCTTGCAGTCTGGTACCTGTGTGCCTGTGCCAACAGGGAGAACATCCTGGTTAGGTGGAGGGTGAGGTCTGCACCTCCCAAGGGTGACAGCAGCACCGTTGTTTCACCTCTGTATTTGGGAGACCAGGAAGGGGCACATCCTCAAGTGCAGCCAAGTCCTAGATGGAGGCTGCAGGAGCAACTCTGCAGGAGCTCGGGGTTTCCTATATCAAATATCATGCATGTTTTAAATTAGTAGTACTTTAAGCTGTGTAGTTAGAAAATACCGAGTAGGGATGAGATGTCCTTACCCATGCGGCCAATATGGCAGAGAATCGGGGCATGCATAGATTTTAGGCTCAGGATGGGCTGCTGTGGAGTTCATCCTTTGCTTTGGCTGAAAGCATGAGAAATTCCTGCCTAGCCAGAATAGGGCAATCAGAGGCACTCTTCACTTTGTACTTAGTGTTTCCTTCTTTTGGATAGCTTTTGAATCTGTGACTGTATAAGCGAACAGCTGTCCTGGAAGATCAGCCATTTAAAAAAGGAGGCTTTTCTACTGTGTGTGGCTACAGTGCAGGGACAATTCGATTTCTCACTTACCTTGCTTATTTCTGTGTCCATACAAATGTGGAAAAGACCTGGAAAATTTAAAATTACTCATTTTTCTATCCAAAAAGGCATTTTTTATTTAATGGGTAAAGATGAACACAGTATCTTGATACTGCCTTCACAGAGATTCAGAAATTACTGATGACAGAATTTCTTGTTGCTGGGAATTTTTATATTTGGCTTTTATCTATGGCTTCCTATATAAAATATCACAAATTATCAGGTCTATTCACTGTTAAATTCTGTATTTACAACCGTTTAAAACCACCAAGCAGACTTTTGGCTTTGTGCAGATGCTCAGGGCTGATGTGATGTTCCAGTGGCTCAGTGATGTACCCTAAAGTACATATGAAACTCAACACTGGACTGTTTGACCTCTCCAGTGCTCTCTGGGTATCTAGGACTAGTTGTGAAAGGACAGGATTGTTCAGGACAGCTGTTTCTTGTTGTTGTTGTTGTTGTTAAAGTTGTTACTTGTGGGGAGCAAAGTTTGTAAATTTTGGAGATTAAGTATGACTGAATAATAATTTGCAGTCTTATCTGCTTTAAAATTTCTTCTCTCTTCAACTGCTGGATGAAGTCTGTCCAATAAAGATAATTTCCCCTTAACAATAACTGCCCAATTTCATTTACATGTGAAAACAAGAAATTTTAAGTAGATGGGACTGTATATAATGCTGCATTCATGAACTGATGTCATAACTTCATGACTTACTGAAGCCAGAGCCCAGGCAAGTAGTGACTTTTCCCAGAGCTGCCAAATCGAAACCTTGGGGTTGGGGAATGAAAGGCATCAGCTTAGGTCAAACTGAAGTAGCTTTTATTCAGCATTTTCAGCTAAAGGAATAAACAGAATGACTATATTAAATCCAAAACTGAACACAAAACATATTTGTAGAAGGTTGTTTACTTTTTTTTTCTTTTGGGATTAAGTTCCATTTTTAAAGAATGCTGGTTTGAAATGAGAAGTTTTAAAAAAATCCATCTTATGTTTTCGGCATTTGTGGAATCAACTGTTTGGGATTCAGGCGTGAGGTTTTGGTGTTCTTCTTATTTGGTTAGTTTGGGTTTTTTTAAGTTCACACTTTAAGAAAATCCCATCATTAGGTTCAATGAATGTCCATTAAGAATGTTCAGTGAATTCAACTGCCCTTGGGCGAGTTTGGCTCTGAACCTGCAGCCTCACAGTGTCATGCAGTGACCCCAGTTCTAGCATCTGAATTTGACCATCGTGGTTTCATTTGTGTCCTCTTGTGGCAGTGGGAAAACCAGTTCATTACATGGAGTTGGCTACAGATAATCAAGATTCTTTTTGCAGCACTGCAAGCCATCATCTTTAAAAGCATTTACCTCCATTAACTTGTTTACCATGGTTATTTATGACCTTCCAGCCACGTGCTGTCCATTACTTTTCTTTTTACACCAGCTGTCAGACTCACTTCCCTCCCCTTTCTGTTTCTCATTCCATTGCAATCCACAAGGCGAGTCTCCCTTGTTCCCCACTGAGCTCATGCTCAGTCTGTGTTACACATTACATACAGGGTGACTAACCTACAACTTGAAGTAACTTATAACACAGATTCAATAGAGAATATATTAACACCACAACTGCTCAAGTACGTGGCATACTGAATGCCCAGCCAGGGCAGGAATCAAAGCTCCCTGCTGTTCTGTGCTTCATAGGCAACACTTGGGGTTTCCCTCTATACTGGCTTTTTTAAATTTGATTTTGAAAATGAGAATATGTTGAGTTTGATGTTGTGTCAATATTAAGTATATATTTATTGTTTTTCATACATACATACATATATAAATATGCTATATATATATATAATGTCAACGCATGGACATATGTACAGTAGATATTTTAAAGAGCTATTTATCGAGAAAAGTAAGTGTTATAAGTAAACAGAGTTTATATTTTATATATTATGTAGATAGAAAAAAAAGTGGTTAAATTATAGTAGGACTTCGGGGTTGGGGGTGGGTTTGGACAAAGGGGCAAGGGCTGGTTCTAGCATTTTAAATAGCCAAACTACTTTGTACGGAAGCTGCCTGCTGTGCCTCTCAGCTGCAACCTCTGTTTGTTTCTTCTTTTAGAAGATGATGTGCATTGTTACTTTTACATTGCTTGGGGAATGTAGTTAGTTTATTCTCAGCCAACTGGTATGTGCTGCTTAAAACATGGTTTCCTGTTGTTCTGCATATTTGCATTGTTGGAATAAAAGGATCTTAACTGGCAAATAAAGATGTAAATGGATGTGATCTCAGCTGTCTGTTATTTTTCCCCACTTTTATATTGGTGGGGGACAGAAATGACTATCACCTTTGCCTGGTTTCTGGCCAGCTTTTTAAGTTCAACACATCAGAGTAAAATACAAGGCTTTGTGCCTGGGGTGGGATGACACACGACTATGGTGGAGGGAGAGAAAGAGTAAGGTTTAACGCTAAGCTCTATGGAGTGTTATGACAAGGACTGAACTAACCTGCTGAAGTGACGTGTCCTGAGCAGACAGTTGGTTTTATTGCCAAAGGGTGTGAGCATATCCAGTGGCATAGCAAAACAGGGGCACTGGACATCCAAGCTGAGCACAACCTGGAGATCCTTTCTTCTGCACTTCCTTTCTCCTGCATCCTTTGTCTCCTCCTTCCTTCAGGACAACCTGGAGATCCTCCTTCTACCTCTCCACTGGTGTCATGGGATGCCTTTGCCTTCCCTGTCCTGAGCAATCTCCAGTGACATCCCCATGACCCAGTCATTGCTCCTACCTGCTATCAAGTCCTTCTGCTTAACCTGGTGCCCCTTTTCTCCCTTGTAACATGGGTGTCTCATCACACTAGTAAGGAACTTGTTATCCCAGACCCTCTGTTGCTGGAGAAAACCTTTCTTGAGTATGAAGCAGAAGGGATGATTCAGTTGCTAAATTCAGGCTGCCCTGTTGCCTCTGTAATTGATTTGTAAAATGACAGAACTTGTCCCAAGTCACTTTTTCTGATTTGCAGCAGAGCACATGGAAAGATGTTGGATTCTGCTTGTGCCAGTGCTCATTCGTTTCCCATGCACTACAGAAGTACAGCAAATCTGAGGCATAGATCTAAGGGATGGGAAATCATTGTTACTTACAATGCGTGCTTGCTCAGATCACACAGTCTTGTGAAGTGAACTGTATAGTTTTCATATACATAAAAATTTACAGAGTGTGTATAGAATTTACTTCATCCCAGAAATACAGTATGTTAGCAATTTCTACTACTTTGCAGCTGTCACACTTTAAAGATGTACCGATTTTTATATACACATAAAATACTTCTTAATCAGTTTTAATACACCTTATTTTCTTAGGCTGAAGAGGAGAAAAGCAGAAGGCACAGAAGAATCAGTGCCCAGGTCTTCGGAAATTGTGTTTTAATGTTAGCCTTGCCCTCACAAGCAAATGTAGTATAACCTTGCTGAGGTTTCCAGATCACTGCCTCCAACTAATCAATTAGGCACTGAAATAAAATAGGACCAAATATTATGGTATATCCTTTCCCATCAACTTCATAGTAAAACAAAGCCTACTTCAATTTCAGAAGTTAAAATGTAAAAATCTTTGGAAAACAGCACCTAAGGGAGCAATTACTGTGAAGGAGTGTCAGAGATCAGTGGGATTATTAGTACTCAGTTACAGCACACAGTATGTAACTGTATAGGTAAGTGCAACTACAAGAGTGAGTATAAACATTCCACACTAACGAGGCTACATAAATGCTAAGGTAAACATTTTCAAACATGGGTCAACATAGTGAGGCACTTAAGTGTAGATTTATGAACCCAAGTAAAAGTTCTGCTTTTAAAATAAACCACAAAAATGTTTGTGAGGAGGAAAATCTCTTGCTATTTCCCATAATTTTTGAAGAAACAAGACTTCCACAGCTCCCTTGGCTTCTTCTGCCATTTTCTGGAGTCCCTATTGATTAGCAGTTATGCAGTGAAAACAATGGGGGGCTCGTAGTCATGGATATTAATCAGAAGAATGTTAAATGCATTGTAGTGTTCTCTTCGGGAATGAAATGTTTGCTGGGGTGGGGTTTACTAAAAAGTGCTGCTGTGCCAAGGAGAAGATGCACTTAATGCCTTTGTTGCTGATTCCTGTCAAATGGTGAAAAGCTGCTTCTTGTGTCACTGCAGTGCCAGTGGAAAACTGACATTTCAGCATGGACATATGTGATGCGCAGAACAACAGGCATTTTTACCCCATGTAATACTACAGAACAGCTCAAATAGGGGTGAGAAAGCACGGCTCTTCCTAGAACATCCTTCCCCAGTGCTGGAGGCTGGGGGAATGGCAAATACAGCCTAGCAGCACCCAGGTGCCTCTTGCTTGGCCTGCTCAAACCCACATGCCTGTGCTGGTCACTGCTGCTGCTCTCATGTTGAACATGGAAAGAGGAAATTTCCACCAGCCATTCCCAGCAGGCACCCCTTGGAGTCACCAGATATGTCACCTGTCCCACAGAACTAGTTTAGTACCAGCTAATACTCATCTTCTGCATAACTTAGCTTTGGTAAAATATTTTCCACTGTGGAGCGCTCCAACTAGAGAATTTAGCACCACAAACCCTGGTATGGAACTCATCTTTACTTTAAAATGCATAATGGTATCTCCCAAGCAGTCACACAGGGACCAGGCAGGACTGTCGACAAGCCCTTACTCTCATCCCCAACTGTTTGTTCCAAATTTCACCAAGTACTGGCACTGGGGAGAAAAAATCCCAGTGTGCAGCCACCTGGTTAATGTGATCACAGATTTAGCTGAAAACAAACGTGGGATTTTTTTACTAGATCAGTTTTCAGGCATTTCGGTTCCCCGATCTGAGTTATTGTCGACAGCAATTTATGCTAGATCACATTAATAGCAGAATGTAAATAGAAACCAGGTCTGCTGACTGCTAGAAATATGCATTTTTCATCAGATCAAAGAGTTGGTAGAGTAAATGCAGAATAACAAACACGAGCAAAAGAAAAAAAAGGAATGGATAGGGGGAAACAATTTTTAGTTCTGTATTTCCATGCAAAAGCATAAATATGTAAGCAAATATTTCTCCAGAAACTGGAGACTACCTCCTCCAGACATGGAAGTGATGTATATACAGATTCTTAAAGAACCCTTTCAGGGTCTGCTCCAGTCTGTTTTAATAACTCTGCCTTTTGCAGTTAATCACATCTTGCAGACTGAAGGCTTGTGCCATAATTATCCCATCCAGGCAACAGCAACAGCTTCTGAATGCAACCGTTTTCCTCACTTGTTGTACCTGGCGTTTCAGCCAAACCTGAAAAAGTTCAGTCTGCATTTCACAGATGTTTGGAAATGGCGCTTGACATTTGATGCAATGAATTTTCTTTAGTGGCTTTTCCCCCCCACTGCTGTCTCTAAATTGCTAGATTTTTTTTTTTAAACACTTCTTTTCAGTGATGCTACCTTCTGGAACTTTCTGTGATTAAAAGAAACCTTTACACTACTAACTGTGACAAGCTCTCCAGCTCAAGAAGGGAGGTCATTAGAGAGTGAAAGTCAGAACTGGGATAAAAAAAAAGATTCACAAGAAAACTTTCCTCTGCCTGTTCTTTGCAGTTCCATGAGAGCAGAAACAACTTTCTGGGGGATGCCCTCCGCTTTCGGTTAAGGACCTTGCTAGCTGGGAATAATTCCTCGTTTTTAGGCCTATAGCAGGTACAGGGCCTCTGTAAAGAAGGAAGGACTGACTCACTTGCTGGACTGGCAAAGCTCACAGCTATCCACCCCTATCTGGCAATCTGTCTGTATTGCCTGATGCCTTAAAAAAAAACGCCTTATAAAAGATTAAAAAATCCCCACAAAATAACCTGTTGTTCCTTATTCTCATTTTGCAGCTGGCAAGTTGGAGGCAGAGGAGAAGTTAGTGAAATCACTCACTAATGAATTTCTCTTTTCTCTGAATTTCCTACTCTCTCCCAGTGGCTGAATGCATCACTCCAAATGCCACCATCAGAGTGGCCTCCAAATGTCTAAGATGATAGAAATTTTTTATTCCAGATAACTGACAAGCTTGGGTCTTATGGAATTTCAGATTACTTGTAAATGCTTTTACAAATAATAATAATTTAAAATAATTTTTGTATCTTCTAACTTTTTTTTGAAAAAAGGCAATTTTTGATAGGACTTTTCTCCTTTTAAGGACTGAGCAGTCTGAACTATTCAGCATTAAAAAAGGATTTTAAAACTGTGGTGCTGGCAGATTTGAAATTACACGCTGTGATTTTAATACATATATACAGTGAAATTTGTGTTTATAATGGGATGTCATTGGCTTTACAATGGAGGTCTGAACTATTGCCTTTACCTTGTTTTATGGAAAATTGGAAACAGAAGAGCACACCATGCTGCCCAAAGCCATGCAGAGCAAGTCCATGAGAGACAGATATCAATCCTACTGCTTTAACTTCAAGTTCCATTTACATATTTCTTAAACCTAGTATAATTCTCATTCATTATAATTAATATAATTCGTCATATATAATTAATTCCTAATATGCTGCTGTGGTTTGTGAATACCAAATAAGCTAGTAGTGTCTTCACAGTCTAAGTTCAAATTTATCTGTTTTGAAAAGTACTAGCAGCACCAATGCCAATAACAACAGCTTTATTTAAGCAAATAGATTTTGTGCAATTCCATCTATGGAGGAGAAGGTGAGAGACGGTGCATTTTCCATGCATTGATTTTAAAACCAAGCTGATAAAATTAGCACCGAATCTATGTGCTGACCAGAACGTCATTAAAATAACCAACCAGCCTGAAAAAGTCCAAGTCAGCACAAAGCTGCAACTTCTGTTGTGTGTTTCAAGAAAAGATGTTAGAGGAACGTATTTGTCTGCACCCTATAATTCACACTGCTCAGTTTGGCAAGAATTTCTGGTTCAAAACACTTCAGAGAATACTCTTCTCTGATCCCACCAGCAAGTCTGGAATGGTAATAACTGCAAATCATTACCTGGAGAGGCAGATGATAATCATCTTAGTGTGATTCAGAAAGTAAATTGTCTGTGTTTTTACAGCTTTCCATTATTGTGTACAACAATAAGCAGAAAGCAGGACATTGACAGTACATTTAGTAACTATGGGAATATAAACATAAAAGGCTGCCAGAAAATCACAGTCAAAAGGGAGATGGAGACTGCTAGGTCTTATCACAAAATAAGTATCAGTTCGGCATTCTAACTTAACAGATTATATATTAAAACAAGTCTCCAAACCATGACTGATTCAATTTAGAGTCATTAATTAGTTGCTGATTAATCCTTTAAGTGACCATGCTCTCAAAGCCGTCTCAAGCTACACCAAGATCTAAAACCTGCTTGCATACAAGGCTCCCCCTCCATTGGTAGCCAGTCTTTCCGAAACAAGGTGATTAAGTGAAAAGTTGCTTTGGACGTACAGGTGCTGTGTCTATTGTGTTGCTTTAGTTGGATCTGATCCTTTCACTCACACATCGATGGTTCCAGTGAAGCTACAGTGCTAGGTTCTTGCCTTACTTGAGCCTAGGTTGCAGGTCAGAGCTATGAGCTTGTTTCCATGGTTAAATGGGCAAGCAGAGAGCTTGATGCCATTCTCAGCACCGGTCCTGGTGAAGGAATGTGGCAATGGTGAGCAATGCCTGACCAGCTTCTGCAGTCTGGCCTGTTGAAATGATGCCTCGAAGCCCTGGCTTGGCTAGGCTTGTTTTAGAGAATGTCTTGTTCAAATATGTCTAGGTCACAGCACTCAAGAGGAGTAAAATCCTTTGCAACTCCTCTTTCAGTCCACTGCGCTGAGCAGTCTCCCCATGTTCTAAAGTTTTGAGAATAATTGGTTGAGTGAGGACTACAGAATCTAACTACCACATCCAGCCTGTGACCTTGAATTAGCTTCTGGGCACATTTGTGGCTCTCATACAAGGATAAATACTACAATGACTAAACCCCATTTGTAATTCCAACTTACTTTCTCATTTTGTTCTGTACATCTGCATATTGCCACAATTTTTGCTCCTTCTCTAACCATACATAGTGAACATAATAACTATACCTCATCCATACACCAAACCTCTTGATTAGGATTCTCAAGATGTATCATTTAATTTTCCCACCATCTCTAAACTGACCAATCTTTGTCTCATTGTTACCTTATTGTCATTTCTCAATTAAAGAGTAACAAAAATGAGATGAGATTATTTGATGCTATTTATTAATTATTGTGCAGTGCCTCTAATATGCCATGTGCACTGACAGCCCAAAGTATGTTGCTGGTACTATTTAAAAAAACCACAACCCTTTTTCAGACAAAATCATGAATCTTATCCTTAGCACAGCCACTAATCAGGTTGGTAGAATAATTAGGGCAGACACAGCTGACATCTGAGGCTCAGCAGTAAATCCAACTTATAACTAGAATCCAGAAGACATTTTACTAAAAAAATCACTAACATAATCATAAAATAAATCCTATTCCCTTTACATTTGGAGAAAGCAACTGAAATTTATTATTTTCGTCATGGTTGTCTTGCAGTTTCTGCATATGTCTGCAGACAAAAGCATGTCACCTCTGAAGTGTTCTCATTCTCTAGCAGGATGGAAAAACAGAAAAGTAGGACACATTTGAACCCAGTTTTCCAAGTTCAGCCAATACTTATGCTCTTTCCAGTGCCATGTGCCTTTTCCTTGCTGTCATTTGGATGTGCATTCATGATTAGAGAGACAGTATTTGGTCTGCTTGGAGACAGACCTTCCTGTTATGTTTCCATGCCAAAATAAAAGGCTGAATTCCCTTTTGCTGCCAAACAGTTTTATGATGTTTTCATTACCCTAGAGTGTTATTTTTTTGCTATGTCACATCAACAAGGGATTAAGCTGTGAACATTTATAGCTCCAACATTTGCATTCTTCTCTCAGGTAAAATGTAAACAGCAGAGTGATGCTCTTTTGGCCAGGAAATGAGCCCAAGCTTTTCTAGATCTGCTGATGTCCATAATTAAAAGGTTATGTGAATGTATAAATAAATTGTCCTTGCTACTAACACAGCCCTACTCAGCATCTGGAACTAGTCGTGCTTCTGAAGAAAGAGGAGATGATATCTTAGGAAAGCTGAAGTGACCAAACTTGTAACTGCTTGCCTGGACATCAATCATTTCCTATGGTGATAGGAACAAGGCACGTGCATTAGCAGGCTGAAAGTATATACTGGTTTTGATACACTGTGAAGATAATATCTGGCAAGCATCTTTAAAAAACGAAAAAGCACATTTCAGTCTGTTCAGAGCAAACAAAACCCACCTGGAAACCGTGCGTAATTTTTGTATGTATATTTGTATATTTTTGTTATAATGCCATGCAAATATGGACCTCCTTGCTGAATAAAATTGATGTTCCATTGCTTTGCATTTTCATCTTCTTTTGATAAATTCACATAACAAGGCGTGCTTCTGATAATCCTCTGCAATTCCACTGACAGATCATTCATACGAGAGAGACCAAAACAATTTTTAAGAGCCATAATATTCAGCAGCATGCCATTTCCATAAAATTATTCCAACTTTAATAGCAAAGGCATTGCTTTTCACGAAGAGCCATGGACACAATGCAGTTTGTATTTGGTGATAAAAGACATCAGCAACGACTGCTTGGTTTCCATCTCATGTGTCTTTTTATGTCAATGAGTAATTCAGTTGTACAATATGAACATATCAATACAAAATGCAAACACAGTAATACTCAAAGTCACAGACAAAACCAAGAGATGCAGTACGCTAGCAGGGTACTAATTACTTTGGCTCTGGCATCTCAGATAATCCCAAGCCAATTTGAAACCTATTTCCTTTTATCTTTTACATATGTTACCTTTACTGATTTTATTGCAGCTTAAAAAATTCAGTGTTTACGTTATCACGGTTTGGACAGACACCTAGGAAGGTATTGTCAATTAATGACGTGTAAATCAATCAATTTTATTATAAACATGGTCATCCACTTGGCTGATTGACACCTGCAGTTCTTCATGATGAAATTATGCTATCATTACAATGGTAATACAGAGATTTCATTGATAGGAATTAAGATACTCTATGTCCCTAAGCAAAAGAAAATAAGATCATAATTTGGTTTACAAAAATGTAAAATTTCTTAAATTAAATATTTAAGTAATGAGTCATCTGTGCGCCTTGCAACATTGATTTCTGGCATGGAAAGTCATTAAGCCATTTTCAGTGCAGGTGGATGTAAAGGAGCAGTTATAAAGGAATACAGCTGCTAAATAAGAAAGTCTAACTCCATGTAGGGCTCTCTTTCTAAACAATTATATTAGTCATGGTTTTGTCAGTGTGCATGTGTCACCACATAATAATCAGTATAGTCATGAGCATTTAATGCTAAGCCTATGCTCTTAATTTCATTTATGTTATGAAAAGTCTTGAATTGTATTCATCAATTAATTTCCTAGTGACCATTGCCTTTGGCTGGGATCCCACTGTAACATTATCTGTGTTAGAAACTTTTTACAGGTACCATTAAGAAAATTTGTGTATATAAGTAAGATGATTTAGAAACTTCTCATATGTGGGGTTTAGAAACTCTACTGGGGGACTGTGCAAGTTTTATTGTTTTTCAGGGCAGGTATTTTTTATGCTGTGATTTTCTGCAGGTAAATCTTTGAGATCATCATTTTGATTAGGAACTTTTAGCAACACCATAATTGTTAATGAAAAATGCAAATCCGTAACACAATGTCTGATAGCACAACTGCTTAAAATATCTCAGTATTTGCTGTACAATGAATTGCTGCTAAAATAAATTGTGCTGGCTTCAGCCTTTTTAAAAGCCCCTCGATAGCTATGGAATACATCTTGATAAAGTAAAACATGAGTAGTTACAAACGATAGAGATTTTACTAAATTTCATAGANCTGTACTCCAGTTATATGAGTCATCCCACCACGTTTCCATGATGGCAACAACATCATAGCCTCCTTGCCCTACAACAGCTTCCAGCTCTTCCTTCTTATTCCCCATGCTGCGTGCATTGGTGTAAATGCACTTCAGCTGAGCTGCTGAGCCTTCAGCCCTCTTAGAGGGAACAGTGTTTGTTCACAATTGCCTGGTAATTCTCTTCAGTAGCTCTTTTTTTGAATCCTGTGGTACTGGTTAGATCCCAAGAGCACTGAAGATATCTCATCCAGAAACAAGGGCCACCTATCGACAGAAGGGTTATTTGAGCTGAAGAAGCTAAAAATGACAAAAAAATGGCATCAGCCTGCCACCTGCTGCTGTACAGAGTTATTTCAAGAAACACATTTGCTAGGCCTTGCACTGACTCAACAAAAACCCTCCTGGGTAAACTAGATTCTACAATAGCCTGTCCATTCCACAGCAGCATGTTTTCCCCTTGGTATTTCAAAGGTGATGGACAAGATTAAAATAATTGGGTAGCTCTGCACATTTGAAAATAGGTCACTCAGTGCAGGAAGCTGTCATGGCTGGCTCTAGTATTTTCAAGTCTTGATGTTGCTAACTCAGGTGTTCAATGATCTTGCTTAGAATTTTCTGCTCCTGGAAAGGGCTTGTAGGCCAAAACCTCAGTTCCTATTAAAAGCAGCTGTCCAGTCACACAATCACAGAATCATTAGGTTGGAAAAAACCTACCGGATCATCAAGTCCAACCATTCCTATCAAACACTATCCCATGCCCCTCAGCACCTCATCCATCTGTCTTTTAAACACCTCCAGGGAAGGTGACTCAACCACCTCCCTGGGCAGACTGTTCCAGTGCCCAATGACTCTTTCTGTAATTTTTTTAAACTTGTATCCAGTCTGAACCTCCTCTGGCAGAGCTTGAGGCCATTCCCTCTTGTCCTGTCACCTGTCACCTAGAAGAAG
>WAAB01018579.1:115172-158737 GCA_013389865.1 Piaya cayana | reverse complement strand
GAGGCTGACAGTTTCCATAGCAGAATGCTGTGAGAAACTGTGTCAAAGGCTTTGCTGAAGTCCAGGAAGACCACATCCACAGCCTTTCCCTCATCCAGCAGCCAAGTCACTTTGTCATAGAAGGCAATCAGGTTAGTTTGGCAAGACCTGCCTTTTGTGAACCCGTGTTGACTGGGCCTGATCACCCAGTTCTCTTGCATGTGCTTATATGTCCTTACAATTGTGTGGTTAAAGGCTGGCAAGATCTCAAAGATCTGAATAAAAATGTCACCACTAACCACAAATAAAAACACACCATTGGTGTGATGTCCCATGGCTTTGGCAGCATCTGTTGAGTTTTTGCATGTTGGCTTCCAATGGTGAGATCTAGGTCCTATTATCTGCTTTGAGGGGCAGGAGTTATAGCATCGATCACTTTGCTAACCTGTGCCAGAGTAAATCTTGATTTTGGACTTCCCAGAGATTATTATAAATAAAATGTCCCTAGATGTGATAGTGGATGGGACAAAATGCTAAGCACACCAGTTGCAGTCCGTGGTGCATGCAGTATCATGCTGCAATTAGTCATGGACTCTGTGTTAAGGGAAAGATTAACTGTCTTATTGATGAGCATCATCAGTGGATCTCATGTACCACTGTGCTTTCTGGATCACTGCTCTATATAATTCCACACTGGGTGCAGCCTGTCCTGACAAAAAGCCCAGACTTCTGGTGTCACTTTGAGACAGGTTGATGAGAGGTGCTGCTGTTCCCCTCTGGTAGGGTCACTGAGGATGACAGGTGGTGAGAATCATAGAACAGTTTTGGTTGGAAGGGACCGTAAAGATCCCCCAGTTCCAAACCCCCTGCCATGGGAAGGGACACCTCCCACTAGATCAGGCTGCTCAAGGCTCCATCCAACCTGACCCTGAACACCTCCAGGGATGGGGGAGCCACAGCTTCCCTGGGCAACCTGTGCTAATGCCTCACCACCCTCATCGTGAAGAAATTCCTCCTTATGTCTAGTCTAAATCTGCCCCTCTCCAGTTTAGAGGAGATCTAAATCTGCCCCTCTCCATTGTCCCTAATCCTATCACTACAAACCTTTGTAAAAAGTCCCTCTCTAGCCCTCTTGTAACCCCTTCAGGTACTGGAAGGTCACAATACGGTCTCCTCGGAGACCTCTCCAGGCTGTACAACCCCAACTCTCAGCCTGTTCTAATATGGAAGGTGCTTCAGCCCTCTGATCATCCTTGTAGCCCTCCTCTGGACTCGTCCAACAGCTCCATATCCTTCTTTTGTTGAGGATTCCAGAACTGGACACAATACTGCAGATGAGGTCTCACAAGAGAGGAACAGAGGGGCAGAATCCCCTTACTTGATCTGCTGGCCACGCTTCTTTGGATGTAGCCCAGGGTACACTTGACCCTCTGGGCTGTGAGCGCACACTGCTGGCTCATATCAAGCTGATCGATGAGAAGCTCTGACACGAGCAGTGCTGCTGCTTTCTTCCAGCAGCCTGCACTGCACCCAAAGCTGCCCGATGAAATGTGAAGGGCGAGGGGAGCCATAGCTGTTACAACAAATAGTTGCTATTACAAAAATTGATATATTTTTGAGTTAAAGTTTCATCAAAGTAATTGTATTTTTTTCAGTTAGACAGAATGTCCCTCTGATAGTGTGGTTTTTTTCAGCGTTTTTCCAGACGTTGTTCATTCTATAATAACTTCTTGAGTTCAGCGTGATCTGTGCCGAACAGATGTGTCTCCTCCAGTGCTCACCCCTGTTCGCAGCCTTTCTCCATCTCAAATGCAAGGTCAGGCAGAGCTGGAGCCAGATCCAAACAGAGCCGGCCGGACCGCAGGGGGTGACGGGGAGAACCAGGGAGTTGCGGCTCAGCCCTGGGCAGCCTGACAAGCAGCAGAGACGCCTCCCACCATCTCTCTGGGGCGGGAGCAGCGCAGCTCCGCCCTCCCCCCGCCTCCCGGGCGGTGCCGGCGTCTGCGCGCTAATAGCAGCTCGGGGGCCTTTCCGCCTGCTGTAGGTTTCTGGGGGCGGCGGGGGGCAGGGGGGTGGGTGGTTTTCACCTCCTTCGCTTTCATGCCCCCTCTCTTCCCAGCCCTCTGCCTTGGCTCCTGCCACTCCGCAAGCCCCTCCATCCCGTCCCGCCGACCGCCCCGGGAGGAGACCCTGTGCATCCCCTTCCCATTGCATCCCCCTCCCATTTCATCCCCCTCCCATTGCATCCCCTTCCCATTGCATCCCCCTCCCATTGCATCCCCTCCAGTGCATCCTAGCACTTCCACTTCCAGCGCATCCCCTTCCAGTGCATCTCCTTTTAGCGCATCCCCTCCAATGCATCCGCTTCCAGTGCATCCCCTTCCAACGCATCCTTCCAGTACATCCCCTCCATCATATCCCCTTAGGCGCATCCTCTTACAGCGCATCCTTCCAGCGCATCCCCTCCCAGCGCATCCACTCCAGCGCTTCCCCTTCCAGCTCATCCCCTTCCAGCACATCCCCTCCAGCACATCCCCTTCTAGCACATCACCCCAGCACATCCCCTCCAGTGCGTCCCCTCTCAGCTCATCCCCTTCTAGCACATCACTCCAGCTCATCCCCTTCCAGTGCATCCCCCTTCAGCACATCCCTTCCAGCATTTCCCCTCCCAGCACATCCCCTCCAGTGCATCCCTCCAGTGCATCCTTCAGCACAGTCCCTTCCAGTGCATCCCTCCAGCTCATCCCCTTCCAGCGCTTCCCCTCCTGTGCATACCGTTATAGCACATCCCCTCCTGTGCATACCGTTCTAGCACATCCCCTCCAGTGCATCCCTCCAGTGCATCCTTCAGCACAGTCCCTTCCAGTGCATCCCTCCAGCTCATCCCCTTCCAGCGCATCCCCCTCCAGCACATCCCTTCCAGCCTTTCCCCTTCCAGTGCATCCCCTCCAGCTCATCCCCTCCTGGCTCTTTACTCAGTTACTTATGTTGCTTGCCTGCTGTTAAAGTCACCCAGAGTGTAATGAAGAGTGTTACTAAGGCTGAAAAACGCATTCATCTTTGAAGACAGGATACATTAATTGTTCTCTTTTGTGCAGAACACTCCCAGTGAGCTGGCTAGAGAGACATGGATTAGTGCAGGGCAGGTTTAGTGAGAGGCATTGCTCAGGGACGCCGTTTAGTGGCAGATAGGAATGGCTGGACTTAATGATCTAAGAGATCTTTTCACCTAGTCAAAGAGGACTAATCACCTAGTGATTCTATGACTATGATTCTAGAGGTTTTATTTCCCACCCTTCCTTTTTCCAGTTTATTGACAATAGCTGAAAGGGTTAGAACATCAGTTGTTTCCCTGGATTGAAATATATCAGAGTTTAGCTCACATCTAATGTGTTCTCTAAATCACACATTTTAAATTCAGCTTTGAAAATATTTTAAATGCAGTTGAGTGTCTGTAGCATCATGGATCTGCTTATAGACAGAGCTGCAATATAAATAGTAAACAGTCTGATCACTGGACACTTAAATGCCCAACGCATGCACATCACAGTCCATTTTCATAAGGATAGTGCAAAACTGGAATGTCTTGCAAGTAACATAAGTATTTTTTTATCAGCTTTTGAGATAGTATTTGACTATCTCAGAAAGCATTAATCCTGTCCTTTGATATTTTATCATTTTCTGTCTGGCCTTGGCCCTACAAAGCAGTGAAAGTGGACATAATTTGAAACACAAAGGGACCTAGTGGATATACAAAAACAAATATGTGTATTCTTTACAAAATTGTTGTCTTTGTTTATGTCTGAAAATGCATTGCTCCTGATGTGTACATTGGTCAGCAAAGAAGATAAGAATGTAACTGAAAAAGCTTTTCACTGCATCATTCACCCACTATTCCTCAATCAAATTAATTTTCTCAGGATTTTGCTGCTGTTACTGGGCCTAAAAGTTAAGACTGGTTTTAGTCCTTTGAGTTACAAAACAGACCTTTCTCATATTTGCAAGTCTGCAGAGGAGAGAAAGTTGATATTTAGATATTTAGAAGGTTGAACTGAACTGTCAATTACATTTATTTTGAAACACAGAGTACTCATTGCATTTTACTGTTGTTTCCAGCATAGGGATCAGCATTTGCTTCTCTTTGGTACTGGAATATCAAGCTCAATGCTGCGGCTGTTGCAGCACCTGATAACAATGCGAACATTTCATTCAAATCTGCAGCTTAAGAACAAACTCCGTGCCTAGCCTTATTCTTTTCTGTCACTCCTGTGCTATTGAGGCCAACGTTGGCTTGTCCTTGCTTCTGGTTACCTACTCCGGTGAGTATGAAACCTGATAATTTTACTTACCTGGGTAACAGCTATACCTGATTAGGGTTTCTGTAGCCAAAACTTTGTCAGACTCCTAACTCTTTGGGATTTTATATTGATTTTGAAATACACTTTATCACATAAATGAATAAGTGTCTCTCCAGAGTTTGTTTCTTTTTCTTAGTTTCTTTTTGTTCAACTTTTTGAAAAGTAGTGTGATTTCCTATGAGGATAATTTTTTTCTTAAATTGCTGGTTCATGTTTGGAAATTGGATATCTTTAGGCTTTGTTTTGATTCAGTTATTTTTATGATAGTCTGTGTTAGCATATGATGAAAAAATCTTGGAAGATTTTGATATCTTATAGGACTTCTTAATACTGTAGAAAAATAGTCAATCAACTTTTATCAGTGTGCAAAAGTACTTCATGTTAACACAAAAAGGAATGTGTTCTTGTGAGTCTTAAATGGAATTACTGTTTCTCCAAAAGGAATCAATCATGGCTGATGACTCTCAGAGGAACTTTCGCTCAGTGTATTACGAAAAAGTGGGATTTCGTGGTGTTGAAGAAAAGAAGTCATTGGAAATTCTGTTAAAAGATGACCGGCTGGGCAAGTTGATTTCATTGTTTCCTCTATTACTTTGGTGATTTGGGACTGTGAAGGGAATAATGGAAAATGTTTAGCTGCTGTGCTTGGTACTCATTTAAGTTTTTCTCCTTTGCTACTAATCTCTCAGTATTACTAGCAGTCCTTTGAGTTGGAAAGATCCAAAAATCTGATTTTTAAAATTATTACAGTTTGCGCCTTTTTAAACTTTTATCATCTCTGTGCCCAAGAAACGAAAAGCTTTTTTAATAAAAGCAATTTTGATTTCAAATTGTATCATCTCATGCTGTTAATTCCATCTAACCTCAAAGCAATTTTAATTTTCTTATTGCCATTGGCCCCCGAGGAGAGCCACATCTCTAGCAGAACAGAAACATAGGTATTGTCCCTTTAACAAATCCCTTAATTTTTTTTTTTTTGACATAACAATTTGGTTTATAAAATGTCTGTAAAAATTATATCTTTTTTTTCCTGGTAGGTTAGTTTTATTGTAAATCAAGCCAAGGCATATATTTTTGAGAACTTTGTGATTTCTAGAGCACATCCTTTTCCCAACTGAAGCTATGAAAACATTTGTTGGTAATACATGATTAAAGTGGGAATTTGAATCTGCAGCTAAGGTTTTGTCATACTGAGATCAGAGACACAAACCTATTTATAATTATGTTTAAATTTCCAATAATTTTTTTTGTTTCTCTTTATTTCTCTACAGATATCGAGAAGCTTTGCACATTTAGTCAAAGGTTTCCTCTCCCATCCATGTATCGTATACTAGTGTGGAAAGTGCTTTTAGGTATGAAATAGAATGTTTGTGATCCTCTGTAGAAATAAGTATGTCAGAAGGAGTATTTTTTTGCGGGTTTGGTTTGGGTATTTTTTTTCTTTAGAGAGTTAATGACATGGATTATTCTGTATTACCTTGCAATACATGTTTATCCTATTTTTGTATCCACCTAGGATGCACAATGGGAATTATAAACCAATATTCCATGCCTAGTTTTTGAGTACTTTTACTGAGGTCTACTTAGGAGAGAGTATTTCTATGTCTAACTTTGTAACACTATCCAAGTAAATTTCTAAAATGGATTTGAAAGGTGAATTATAAGCCACTGGTATTTGATATTCATTCCATCCCTAGAATAACAGATTAAGTTGAAGTAAAGCTGTGATTAAAATTTAAAAAAAACTGGGCAAGGTATAGAATAGGTGTTTATTCTAAAGAGAAGCTTTTGTGTTCCATAAAATCCTGGTTTCTCCTAGTTTTGCTTCTGGCTTTAAATTGTATTTACCTTTAAAGAAGTTATGAGGCCAGAGATAAATAATGATATCCCTGGAAACTTAAAAAAAAAAAAAATCAATCATGAATAGATTCCCTTGTCCTTGAACTGCACTAGTCAGATGATTAATTGAAAATACTAATGATTTTGCAGTAACTGGTCAAGTGCGTTGGGTTTCCTAGATGTGAGGTTGTGTCACTTGGAGACAGGAGGGTTTGTGGAAGGTTTAGGAGTTGTGATCCTTACAAAGTATTTGGAGAGTTTATCTTAGATTTGCTGCCCGTAGAGAAGCACCATACATTGTCTGAATCTCTGGAAGAGAAATGTGATTTACCATACTGTTGGTATTGGAGAATTGTGCCATTTTTTAAAAGCCTGCATGTGGCTCCCATGCTCATTCTTCTGTTGCCAGGGCTGAGCTGGCAGGAAGGGTGCTAATATCTGAAATATTTTGTCACAGAAAGACCAGCAGCATCAGTCTGCAGATTGGCTTGGAGCTGCTGTGTTTTACTGCCTGTGAACTATACTGCTTCTTCTTTGTCCTTTGGCTCTTCAGAATATGTGATACAGATCCCATATATGGAGATATATGGAGATTGTGGCATGTGATTTAGAGGCAGGAAGATTGGTGACTCCTACCACAGAACAAGAATTTTACAAAACAGTTTTTCTCTGTTTTAGCATGTTTGTTTATCTTAGACTGTGCCATGATCTTGAACAATTTTTAAGTAAATGTCTTTTGTTTCCCTTCTTGGTGTCCATGTACCACTACAGTGTCTGGAGTTTGAAATAATGTGTTGGAAAGTTTTGGCTGAGTTTTGAACAATCTCTTAATTTTTTTTCTTCTTTTTTTTCCCCTCCAATTTTCTAAATTTTAAAAATTGTGGCTTCATAATCCTGATGATTAGGATTTATAAACCTTTATTTTGGGAGTGTTAGTAAATGAGCAGTGTACAGGAGGTGCAAGATCTAGTTATAAAACTTGGAAGTTCTTGGCACTGATCATTGAACTAATAATCCTACTGGATAAAAGCCTCTGCCATTAGAGTACTAATTTTAGGATGAAAAAGATTCTTGTGCCCTGGGCCCTAGTGAAGTAGCCAGCATTCTTTAAAATAGTAGTAGGAAATATAGTGTAGGAGGTTTGGACAAGTGACTCAGTATGAGATCCTTCAGCCAAAATTATGATAGCAAAATACAGTCTCTTGGCAAATTTGTAGCTCACTGCAGAGCCAGTGGTCTACCTTTGGAAATTTTAGATAGGATGATTTGTGAATTGTGTGTTAACACAAAGCACCTTCCGAGTTAACTGTTTGGAAAGTTATATTGATTTTTTTTAAGGATTTTGTATTTTAAACCCTGAGTGATTTGTTTCAAGTACACATGCTGTACTTGATCCAAGGAGGATCATTCTGTATCCTCCTTCGGTGAACAGAGGTAGAAGGACTTTTCCTTTGCTTCATCTCTGTGTTAATGCTCATTAGAAAAGTAGTATTCAGGAGAGCAATGCAAAGTATATCTCCCTAAGTGATTGGAATAGCAGCTCAGTCCATTTCTGGTGGGAGGTGTAACATCTCCTGTAAATAATGTTAATAGTTTAACAAAAGGGATTCTATCCTCTCAGCAGAATTATCTCAAACACATACCAAGACTCAGTGCTGTTCCAGGTTGCATGGTATGTCAGCAATGTCTCTGTTAGCTTCTTGTTCAAGTATGACTTCCTGTTCATGATGATTTCTAGACATACCTGTGTTGTTTAAGCTTCTTTTCTGTCCACTCTAAATTTTCTTCTGTCTTTGGGGAAAAGAGCTGGCAGCATGTCAATGACTCTGTGCATAATGTGAGAAATGTATTGCTCTGTCCCAGCTCTTGAAATGCAGACAGGTTTGTAGTTGGAAAATAAAAGATAATTTTCTGTCTGATATGCTTATTACTAGAACTCAGCCTTTTTGTGGTTTGACACTTGGCAGGAATTTGTTTTTCTTTAAACGAGATATGAAAGCAGCAGGTAGACTGTTCCATAATTGATTAGTGAGAATACTTTGTTCTCCTGGGTTTCTACAGTGGGAAGACTTCTGCTCCACTAGTGATAGGGAAGTAGCATTATTTTGTGTTTGGGTAAGATCTTATTTCTGTTGAAACCTACGAGAGTTTTGTTGTGAACATCAGCACTTAGCAAGATTAAGTCTTGAGCAAGGTGAAGGATGGAGTGGAATTCTGAACATCTCTTCTGGAGATTGTGAACTGTTTTTCTCTGCCTCTATTTAGATGCTTTACTTTGCAAAGTGTCTGGGTGGTATTCTTGAGTTTTAATCTGTAACCGATTCAAGCTATGTAATTAATTTTGTTTCTGGATGTTATTTTTGAGAGGATTACTCTAGGATACAGTGAGAAAGGAATTTTCTGGCAGAAATTTAACAGTAAATAACACTGGAATGTACAGTNTCTACTATTATTTCTCAATACATGACAGATTTATATGGCAAGATAATTAAGCATGCATACCAGCTGCAGCAAAACTTATCAACTAATTCCCACAGTATCTTTGTGTTAGTTGGTGCATGTGTATATACTCTGATCATCTCAGACAAAGTATAGAATTTGAGAATGTGAACAACTAATCTACATAGAAATCTTCTAGATCCACTTTGTTTTCACAATAAATGGAAGCTGCACAAGTAGTGCTGTTTAAAAAACTACAGGTAGGTATAAAAAAGTAACAATTAAGAGTCACAATGGAAAAATAAAGATAGGTTGTTGGAGAATAAACCAATTAAATTCTTTTTCATCTGTCACAACAATGACATGTTTTATTGGCACACTGATGTAGTACACAAAAGAGTTAGCATTCATTTGCTGAAAAACTTGTAGAAGAGCTTGAGAAACAATAGCCTAAGGGTAGTTTTTGCCTATGCTTAGTTAATGTATGAATTCTGTTTTTATAAATATAGTGCTGAAGTGCTTTAATGGTTCATGGAATTCCAGTTTTGTAGAATTTTCTCCCTCTATTTGACTAAGTTTATGAATAAACTGCAGTGCCAGATCCATTTCTGTAGTAGAAATTGAATTTAGGCAGATCTTTTGGAAAGGGAGTTTGGGTAATGTTTTTCACTTTACAGTTACTTATTTTGTTGGAGTTTTTTTTTTAAATTATTCTTTTTTTTTTTCAGGAATTATTCCTCCTCATCATGAATCTCATGCTTTGGTGATGAAGTACCGGAAGGAGCAGTATTGGGATATACACCATGCTCTTCATGTAATTCGTTTTATTAATGACTCTACCCCACAGGTAGAAGTTTTCCTCCGCATCTATCAACTGGAGTCAGGAAAATTGCCTCGAAACTCTGCTTTCCCATTGGTCAGTTGTGATTTTAACAGTCTCTTAAATACAGTATATTTTTTTACTTCAAGCTATAAACCTGTGAGAAACTCAATGGCAAGAGCTCCGCAAATGCATATAGATAGAAAAAGAAGAGTGAATAGAAAGCAGGGAAGTGCTAGTATAAAATAATGGATTTTAGTCAAATGCTTTTCTCTTTATCTTCCCGTAAGTCCTTATATAAGATTTTATGCCTTAAAATCTCTTTTGTCTGTTTTCCATATGAGGATTCAAGCCTTTTATACTCTACTACACTTCACTTTCTTTATAGCACTCAAATGAAAATGACATGTTTTTGTTGGAGATCATAGATTCTTAAGGTCCTGGAACAAGGACAATTCAGAGCTAGTAAAAGCAGTGATTTATTGCAAATTATATGGTATATTTAAATTATTTGTTTACTGACATCCATCTTCATCAGTTAGTCCGAACTGATCCAGGCTTCTGTCAGGTAGCGCATATACTCTGTAGTTTACAGTGTGCTCACATAGAGGTAAATGAGTCAATATTTTGATGATAAGTCTATAATAATTAATTATAAAATTATAAAATCAATATTAATGAATTATAGACTGTGTGATAATAAAAGCAATATATGGATCATAAGTATAAGCCTCTGTGAAAGAGGAGGTGATGAAAGAGCCATGGGACTTCCTGAAGTGGATTTTATCCCATATTTAATGTTACTTATCTATGTTCACTCTATCCCAGCTTACTCATGTTGAATTTTGTTATGACAGATGAAAAATAACAGAAGAACTTAAAAAAAAAAGTTAAAAATGAAAAATAATTAAACAAAGCTAACATGGAAAATTCAGTAATATTTTGGACTGGATGGTTGTATGCAACATTCTTTTGTCTGAGGAGGGAGGAGTATTTTGTGCTTAGGAGAGTGGCTCTCCTACCCTGCTAATTTCCTATAGGGGAATTTCCTTAATCTTGGCACATGACCGAGTGCGCTGAAAATTCATCCCTTCTAGAGCAGTATTGCTTTTTGAGCAAGTATTTTGTCAGTGCATCCCAGAGCACAAGATGCTCTCAGTACTGCGATGGACTTTCACAGAGTTGGTGTTTAGCAGATTCACAGTTATTAGTCCTGTAACTTAGGTTTGTTTTGCTGCAGAAAGTATTTTGTCCCTTTGTGAGAGCCTGTTCTCAGTACAGTATTGGTCCCCTTAAGCTTATAAGAGGTTACTGCTTGATAGTAGTACAGATGTTTTATTGTGGAGACAGAGGGGTATAAAGATGATGTTGGATTAGTATAAATATTTTGAAATAAATGAGACACAAATCACGGAAGTCTGCTAAATATGTTTTGTACATCTAAAAGGCATGTGAGTCTGTTGCAGCAGTCTATGTAGCAGAGTCATATCGCAGTAGTATTTAGACTATCCATGTGTTTTGCCTGAGTTGCAAAATACTGTGATATTACAGTTTATTGCTCCTGGTGGTTACAGTAGATCAGACTATGGGAACTTATCTGGCTTGTTACCCTGCCTCCTAAAGTATCCAGTATTCGGTGTAAGGAAGACGGTAAGACAGAGGGCAAATGTAGAGCCTTTCCATATGCGTCTTCCCAGTTTAAACACTTCCTGAGCTAACTGTTGGCATGAGGACTAGCTGCTTTAGAGTTAGTTCACCTCCACCTACTCTATGTGCTGTCATACCATTAACTGTAGTTTAGGCATGCTGATGCTTCTGTTAGGGAAGTAAATATATCCTCAACAGAAAAGATGATGGTGTACTCACCATGCTTCTGATCATGTGTTGTGGGGAATAAGATACTTGTCACCTGGAAAAGATATTTATTTGTCTCTAGGAAGATTTATGTACCCTCATCTGGAGTATTGTGTCCATTTCTGGAATCCTCAACAAAAGATGGATATGGAGCTGTTGGAATGGGTCCAGGGGAGGGCTACAAAGATGATCAGAGGGCTGGAACACCTTCCATAGGAGGACAGGCTGAGAGAGTTGTTGTTGTTCAGTCTGGAGAAGAGAAGGCTCTAAGGAGACCATATAGTGACCTTCCAGTACCTGAATGGGCTACAAGAAAGCTGGGGAGGGACTGTTTATTAAGGCTTCTAGTGGCAGGACTAGGGACAATGGGTCTAAACTGGAGAGGGGCAGATTTAGACTAGACATAAGGAGGAATTTCTTCACGATGAGGGTGGTGAGGCATTAGCACAGGTTGCCCAGGGAAGCTGTGGCTCCCCCATCCCTGGAGGTGTTCAAGGCCAGGTTGGATGGGGCCTTGGGTAGCCCATTACAGGGGAGGTGGAGCCAGGTATCCTTAAGGTCCCTTCCAACCCAAACTGCTCTGTAATTCTTTGATTGTGTTATCTTTTTCAGTAACAACAAGACATGACAAAGGTGTTCTACGGGCCTGTCCAGACCCTTAGCAAGGAATAGGATGAAATATTCTGCTACTGTGCAGTATAAAAATGTGGGGCATTGATGTAGGATTATTGCTACCTTATTAGGATGTGATATTTTCTCATATGAGAACATCTGAGAACTTGGAGTTCTTCCGAAAATGTGTTGTATGTTTTGGTTTTAAAAGCAAGTGATATATTTAGTAGATATCCCTCACCATAGTGCAGCTGCTGCCTGTGCTCTTTGTGTACATTGATTCCAGTTGGTTTTCCTGAATAGCAGGGAAAAGAAATATAAGAATAATTCAGATAGTCCAGTACCTCTGCCTAGTTCAATTTTTTGATTTTCCTTTCCAGGAACTTGAAGATGAAGTGTTTCTTGCTATTGCTAAAGCAATGGAGGAAATGGTGGAGGATCCTATAGAATGCTATTGGCTTGTCAGTTGCTTTGTGAATCAGCTGAACAGCAAGCACAAAGATTCGTTGCAACAGCTGGTAAGGAAAAACCACTTCCTTTTTTCTTGGTGAGGAGAGCCAGTCATAGAAAGCATTAATATATGGAGACAACTGGAACATCAGGGGTGACATCCTTGGATTCTTTTCCACCAACTGTTCTCAGGAAACAGGAGTGCTTTTTTGTATTGTGATTGTACTGTCCTGTAGGACACTTTGACCTAACATTAGAAATGGTTTCATATGTGGTAGCTTTCAATTACATCTTATTTTCTTTTTAGTTTAGCTAAAGCTTGCACTGTATCTAGTTGAATTCTATTTCTTGAAAATTGGTCACTCAAGAGTTTTATTTATTTTAAGCAGTTAAAAATGTTGCAAAGTTAAGAATATCTTGATGTATGTCTGCTACTTTTTAGGGTGCATCTCTGGCATCCATATGCTGCTCATTAGATGATAGACAAAGCACAATTGTTTTGCTTCATAAATCGAGCAGGGTGCTATGTCTTCAGAAAAACAGTATGTTGCAAATTAAGCTGTAATAAAAAGTGGAATAGAGTTCTTTTGGCAGTGATCGTTTAAATTATCTCATATAATATTAATTCTGGATTTCTATCTTACTGGTTTACAAAATTAAAATATAATTGTAAAGAAAATGCATACTTGTGAAAATTACAAAAGCTGTTGTAATTCTTCAAATAGTCTTAACTGATAAGAAACTTAGTTAACAATATCTACTGAGGTAAATGTATCAGAGTATCTGTGCAGTAGCAATCACTAAATGAAAATTTATTGCATAAAATTATGCATATTCTTTATTATTCTTTTGGAAATAAGAAATACTTCTAAAACTTCCTATTCCTGGAAGGCACATTCAACTATGCCAGTTTCTATAATTCCTTTCAAGGAACAGAGGAGAATTTTTAAAGAAAATGTGCTCTCACCACACAGAGCATGCTGAGCATCTCCATCTCCCTCCCTAAGTTTTTGTTTTAATATGAACATTGAACCAAGTCTCGGGATGTTAGAATATGGACAAAGGAAGTGTTTTCTCCTTTTGACTGCTGAAGTCATTAGCTGTTTTCCTAATTATGACAAAAAGCATAATGGTGCTCCTGAATTTATGAACATGTGTGTTATGATACATTAGAATTCAAACAAAATGAGAATTTTCTGCATTTTTATGTGGACAATTATCACATGTTTGTGCTCCTAAAGACTCTGGGTTTTTAAACAAGAAATCAACATCCAGTTTATTATGTTGCACAGGGATTTGCTCTCAAAATTGATTTTCTGGGTGTGTAGGTTGTGTGCATTGTGTATAGATTTTTATTTCTGATGTGTGCTAAGGTGATTAGGTTTGAAATGAATGGAACTCAGTTTTTCTTGTGAAAGTAGCAGTAATTAGTGCACGTTTAATCTTTGTATTGCCGTAAGCTCTGAAACACCTTCTTGCATTAGGGAATCCTGCTTATTTTGGAAGCTCTGGTGGGGATCAGCAATTTAAGGAACCTCAGGTTGTTTCTTTAGTTAGGTACTTAATTAGCTAATGACAAAAAAACAACAACACTTTTATTATATTTTGGAACATGACATTCTTGGTTAAAACAGTACAAGTTCATTATTGTAACATGTTATTGTATGCTGATTGAATTTTTAAGACATTTCTTGTCTGACAGTGTGTTAACTGTAGAGGGTACTCTCATGTGTATTACCTAAAGTTTTCCAATTACTTTCTCAGCCAAAAATTCTGGAGCAGTATTTGAACATTGAAGATAACAGACTCCTGATGCATCTGAAAGCATGTGCTGCAATGAGCAAACTGCCTTATAATCTTTGGTTTAAGAAGTGTTTTGCAGGCTGTTTGCCTGAGTCCAGTTTACAGAGGCAAGTTCTCTTTTTATTCTTTTTGTTTCTAATTACATAGTAATTTTTGTCATCGCTAGCAGGCAAGGAGCTTTCCTTACTTTATCTGTACGATTGTGGAGTTAACATTATTGTCAAGTTGGAAATGATAGAATTGGATTTGATTCCACTTGGTACTGATGCAAGATAATCTCTGTGATCATTTCTTGCATTCAAATTAAAAAAGAACAGTGTTAAATATAGTGGCTGATTCTGTTAGACACTTAATGCCTCCTAGGGTTTGAAACTCCGCATTCCCTCTGAGTGATAGATAGCTGAATTGTAGTCAGTTTTCAGGCTTTTATCCTTGCTTAGAGAGTATTCATAATACTGTGTTATCATTAGATGAAAAAGATTTTGGGAATACATGCTAGTTTTATCTGGGATGGAGTTAAATTTCTTAATAGTAGGTAGAGGTTGGCAGGGAGGCCGCTTGGTATTGGTTGGTTGGTGGTTGAGCATTTGTTTTCATTTGCAATGCTTGTCTTTCTTGGGTTTTATTTTCCTCTCCATTATTTTTTCCCTACTTATTACACTTCCTTACATTATTATTATTCCTTTTTAATTCTTAAACTGTTTCTATCTCAACACGTGAGTTTCTTTCTCACTTTCACCCCTCTGAATCTTACCCCATCCCATGGTATAGGGTCCAGGGATTGAGTGAGCAGCTGTGTGGTGCTTAGTTGCTGGCTGGGATTAAACCATGACAGAATGTTTATTTTAAAATGTACTAGGGCAGGTTGAGTATTATAAAGTTAATGAAATATAGGGCATTATATTGGGATTCTACATTCAGAAATAGATTGTCTAGCTTTTAAATGGGGAAAATTCTTGTGCATGACACTTCACTGAAGGGCTTTTGATATGAAACTTGCATGATTTCTCACGTTTTGCTGCCTGATTGCTCCTGGAAAGGAGAAAATTCAAATGAGATGTGGAGAAGCATATCCTTTCTGTGTTAATAAGAGTTGCTAACAGCTAAGCAGGAAGTGGCACAAACAATGGTTTCATTTTCAGCTGCCTGAAAACTTTGAGAAGTAACAAGATTCAGGGGAAAGTTTGCTCCAGTACCTCCATGCCTTCAGTAGCCAGTATAGGAACCGAATATGGAAAGAGAGTGCTTTGTAGAAGATGTTTTATTGTGGTAAAGTTGATCATGATCTAAATAGCAAAATCAATCTTCCTTGTTTATCTGGGACTTAATGTTTCATGCATGGAATGTGAAGCTGTTTTTAAGAATGTTCTGTTTACCTTTATGAAAACAAGAGAGATTTAGGGAACAAGCTGTAAGACTAGAAGTCATGCTGTCTAGTCTTGCTGTACCATGGTCTTTGAAGTTCTGTATGTTTTAGAGTTAGCAAGAATATGTCTCAGAGGAATAATTTTTTTTGAACCAAACCCAAAGGATTTTGTAGTAGACCTTCAGGTGATATGTTATTAATTGTTACATGGCAGGTTCTTTTCATCAAGCACTTATAAGGTTCTGGAGTAGTCATATCTGTGTAGTGTTTGTGCATGATGTGGTGGTTAAAAGCTTTTACTACTTTGATAATTTTTACAGAAATTATCTAAGCATGTATAAATTGTATGTTACATCCTCAAAAACAATTCAACATATATGGTATGCTGGCATCTGTTTCACATTTGCATTTGTAGGTTATTTTCAGCAGTCATTGACCTTGTTTCATTGTGCTTTTCCTCTATGAAGCTTAATGCCTCAAAAGTTAAAATACTGTCAGTAGAAATGACTGCTCCACCTAATACTTGCCAAACTCTTCAGGCCTTTTTTTCTGCTGGCTTCTGTGATCTGAAGTAGACTTTGCAGGCTAATGGATTAGGAACCTCTTTGCATGTCTTCTGGGTGATATTTTTATTTGTTGTTTATATTTTTTATGTTGTTTAATTTTACTACTAGCTCTTTTGGCTGAGAACTAGAGCTGAAAGAGGAATTTGCATCAGAGCAGTTTTGCTGTTGGAAGATTCTGGTTGTTTTTAAAAAATTCTGGTGAAACGAACGTTTTATGGAGCTGTGTCATCTTGGTAGTGTAAAAGAAAAAGTCTAGATAAGTTTTAATTTCATATTTCATTTTGTCACAATCTTTAATTTTAAAGTTCTGCCATTTTGGATCAGTTAATTTATATAAAATACTATTTCTAGTTAGTGTACTGTGTAGCATTCTTGTATGCTGTTTTACTTTATGGAAATATTGGGTTGACCTGTAATTTTTAAATACCTTTAAAAATCATTGAAAAAGTCAAAACATTGGCTTTTTATATCACTCTGGAGTAAAACCAATTTTCAGTGTTGATACTTCTAATGGCACAGCAATCCCTTTTCCCAACAGTTCTTGTGGGAGCATGATAAAAGTGCACTTTTTCTTGCCAGTTTAGGTTTCTGAATTATTCAGTTGTAATCATAACGGCTTCATTTGCCAAGGAAATAACATACTTCATGGGTAGCATGTGACAGATGAACTTAATTAATGCTTGGAGATTCAGTTTAGTTTAGAATCTAGAAACTTGAATGCTTATCTGAAATGTACCCAAATGGTAGTGTTGGAACTGCTGAGAACTGAAAACGGGTCTTCAATTCTCCTGTGAGTTTTACTTACTTTTTTTGTCAAGTGAGAGATGATCTGAGCTCAGTTTTTCATAATTTAATTTAACTTAAGATTTAACACTGTATTTCTAGAGAGGCTGCTTGCTTCCTATAAATAGTAGCTTTCTCTGCTAGGCAGCTAGATCTAAATTACATGGTTTTCTTTTTTTCTCTAAGGTGTACAAGATTTGTATATGCAATGCAGAAATTTTATCCAATAATGTTGAGATTGATTTGTGAAATACTAGCCTCAGCCCTGGCCAGCACTGTTTTTCGGTGTAAATACTGTTTTATAGCACACTTCTGTTTGTACCACAGGTAAAATTCATGCATCCATTTAATCTTAGTGAGCTTGGAAAATATATACAAACATGTTTCATGCAGAAATTTTTCCTTTGAGCTTATGTAGTGTCTTTGCCCTAACACACTTGACATATGTGACAAGCTTCTTAAAAATCTTCTTAAAGGTAGAAGAGAGCAGCAGACTGGCCATTCCAAAGGCACTGTATCCTCAGGGCTGGAATGTATCCTGCCTGGAATGTAGACTGGGCGCATCCTCGAACACGAACCAGCCTGTAGCACAGGCTTGAGAGGAACAGAAAGGCTTACTCGCCTGTAAAACAGGGAGAGAACTGGATCCCACCTTTGTTTTTATGCTCGCCATTGCCCTACTTGGTCAAATTCTGCAACAGCATGTCTGGTCATCTTTTTAGTAAGCCCCATGCATGGAGACCTCTCAGATGGTATTGGGTAGACCCTCAGTTGGAGGGACCACCTGTTAAAGCACAATGTCCCGTTTGTGGCTGCAGCTCTGCAGGCAAAATGGCACTTTAGCTGCCACTTTATTCCAGCACTATCACCCCAGGTGATCCAGCTACAGCAGAAGTAACGCAGCTTTGCAGTTATAATTGTGAGTAAGACAGGCATTTTTTGTGGCCTAATGTTGCCAATCCCGTGTTATGCCCCAGATGAACATTGTATTCTGAACTGGAGACTTGACATTAGCAGGTCTACAGTGGCTGATGGGGTGGTGTTAGGTTATTAACCTCTGGTCACTTGGTTGTGGCAAATTATTGGGCAGTTCTCCTGAAATCTTATGAGTGCCTCTCAAACTGACACTACTTCATGTATTAATATATGGCTTCTGTAGTTTTATGTTTGTGATCTCTGTGTCCTGCATACATTGCATCTAGTGGCTAAAATATAATTTCTTAACAGACACAGTCACATAGAAGAATTATGAAAAATGCCTTATGTTTTACTGTGGTGTGGGTGAGCGTAAGATGGTGCATATGGTCTGCTGCTATAGAGAACCTCAAGTCTCTTTGCCTTTGTGTTAATAACTGAGCTGTTTTTCAGCTCTGGAGACAGATGGGCACAAGATCACAGCATGACATTAGGATGAGACTTGTGCATCATGCCCCTCCATGCCCAGTTCCCCTTGGAAGAACACCTCAAACTACAGGCAAAGGAGCAAGCGTTGGTTCTCTTTAAACACCTTTGGCCTGGGTGACTGGAGGACAAGAACCAGGGAGTAAGGTTGAATGTGCTTCTGCTGCAGCTTAGGGGGAAAAGCTGTGACGGTAATGATTGTATTTAAGAAACAGAGAGAGCAGCAATCCTGTGATGCTTTTCTATACTACTGCTTGGGGAACCTCAGAAACTGGCTTAAGGATGCGGTACCTTCACACATGTGCATACACAGAGAAAGTCGTGTCATGTCTACAGGAAAAGCTTAGTGAAACATAAATGGCTTCATTTGCATAATCCTTGGCATACTCTTTGCCTTCATAGCTACCTGTTTCTTTTTATTTTTCTTTGTGATTGTTACTACTATTTCACTGTTCATGAAATACCTACAAGAGTGCTCCTGTGGTTAGCTGGGTACTGTTACATTACACAGAGGACGATAGTCACGAAAACCATACTGAATTCAATGTACACTTTCTTTTTCAGCATTCCTGAGTAGGACTATAGACACAGTTGCCTGATGTTTCTGTACCTTTTACGCATCTCTAGGGGTATCAAAAAAATAAGTGAAAAGTCACAATCTCTTCCTTCACGGTGCAAAATGTAAGCACCATGTAAGAGCAGCAACTGTTCCATATTAGTTATAAAAGCTTTTGACAAAGAAGCACAGAAGGGTTGAGGTTAGCAGGGACCTCTGGAGGTCATCTGGTCCCGCCAGTCCCCCTGCTCAAGCAGGGTCCCTTAGAGCCAGTTGACCAGAACTGTTCAGACAGCTTTTGAATGTCTTCAAGGGAGGAGACTGCCTCCTCTCCAGGCAACCTCTGCCAGTGCTTGATCACCCTCGCCGTGTAGAAGTGTTTCCTGATCAGAAGGATCCTCCCATGCTTCAGTTTGTGCCCTTTGCCTCTGGTCCTGTCACTCAGCACCACTAGAAAGGGCCGGTCTCCGTCCTCTTTGGACCCTTCTTTATGATATTTATATACATGGATGAGATTCCCCCTCAGCCTTTTCTTTTCCTGGCGGAACGGTGTCAGGTCTCTCAGCCTTTCCTTGTACGAGAGATGCTCCAGTCCCTTCATCATCTTCATGGCTCTTTGTTGGACTCGCACTTCTTATTTCATTGTTTAAAGGTGTGATACCTACTCTTCAATTCAGCCATCAAAGTTCATGTTATCCCGGTGTTGTATTCTCCTGGCATTCCTGGCAGAAGGGCAGGTTCTTCTGAGAGAGAAGGTCATATAAAAACTGAGTTATCCTTGGAAGAGGCACACCCATAGATACATGTTTATAGGTGAGCTGCAGAAGATGTTTTCCAATTAGTGTTACTGTATTCAGGGATTATGGAAGATAGTATGTGATCTTTGTCCTCTATGTTTTAATTTGGAAGGAGAAACACTTTTAACAAGTCCCCAGAAAAAGCTGGAACAGTAATCCTCAGAAAATCTTTCTGACACAGCTCTCAAAATTCAAGAACTAAAAATAATATAAATCCATAAAAGCTGCCATCTGACAGATGGTTTCACACTGGTTTTGGATTGTTGTTCATCCCGAGTCTGTTGAGTTGGGCCTGAGATATAGCTGCTGGCTGAAGGATGATTTCAAATTTCTGCAGGCTGTTTCAGGAGTGTGGATCTCTCTTAATAGTGATAAAAGTCCTGTTGCTAAAGTACTTGCAGACTTCGGGGGCCTGCCCTTCAGATTTTATGAAAACTTTGAGGTCCACGTACAGTTTTGTACAAGTGATAGGAGTGCTTAGGTAATTCTGAGA
This sequence comes from Piaya cayana, assembly GCA_013389865.1. Lineage (NCBI taxonomy): Eukaryota > Metazoa > Chordata > Aves > Cuculiformes > Coccyzidae > Piaya > Piaya cayana. Next base: position 138,621 of record WAAB01018579.1, on the reverse strand, counting down.
AAGCATGCACAGTAGGATGGATTCAAAGACTTAATAGTTGTTCTTTGTGTCTAATTTAAACGTCACAGATTAGATCCTGCATAACTTCATATTTGTGTCTCACACAGCAGGTGACCTGGAATAGTTAACATGAGATGTAGTAGTTAGGTATTACATCCTTTTAAATTTTCAGCTACTTAACTCTTTGAAGAGTATCTTTATTAGGCATGTAAGTAGAACTCATTTTCTTATTTGCACTAGGAAAAAATCTCACCTTTACCAGACACTGTAGAGCAGTTGTCACAGTGAAGGGTATTAAAACAAGATTTGGTTTTTTGTATTTGAGTTTGTAAACAGTTCAGTTTCTGAACAAGAACACACTGTGTCACTACATTACTGCTTGCCATCTCTCTGTACAGATTTTGGAGTTGATGAAATGCCTTTTATTTAACCTGACCTGAGTAATTCAATACATTGCTGTTATTCAGAAATATAATCTGGAAAAAGGTGTTTATATGAAGACTGTTCTAGTAGATAAATAAGCAGATAAGCACTGCAATAGAGTTTATAGTCATTCCTTTTTTTTTTTCTTGTAGAGTTTGGGACAAAGTTATTAGTGGGTCCTGCAAGATTCTTGTTTTTGTTGCTGTGGAGATATTATTAACCTTTAAAATGAAGATAATAACACTGAATACTGCAGAAAAGATCACACAGTTTTTGGAAAATGTAAGTACTCTGTTGTGCTTTTCCTTACCTTTCATGGTTTATAAAAGTGTATTTCAGCATTAAAGTTTGCATATTGCAAACATGCTGTAAGATACTTCTGCTTTACTGGCTGAGAATCCAGTATTATCAAAGTGAAGAGAGAATGCGCAGGGATGAGAAAAATAGGTTTTTCTATCAGGAGATATGGCTTTCATAGAATGAAATGATTTTTTGGCATAGGGAATGTTATCTGTGTTTGCACACATTTGTCAATATTCCCCTGATACTGAGGGGCTTCCTGTGAAAGTAAGTGCAGGCAAGGTGAGGTTAGTTTTTCTAGAAGCAAATTACAGGGTTGGTTTCTGGCATCTTTTTAGCTCCTTGTCTGAGTGTGAATCTATAGATGTGTGTTTTCTGTTGATGTAAGGATGGGATCGCGAACCTGACCCTGAACTTCCCTTCTGTGAATAGTAAGGAACATCACAACAGGGCTGCAGGATCCCGATGTAACCTCGGTTAGTTAGATTAGGTGCATTTGTGGTTGTGGATGGTCAGTGTATGAGTTTTACCAGATGTCATATGAGGGATGTGTGAAATGTGAGATGCCTGGGTGGTTACCTTTCATTTTGTAAATACAAGCCTTTTGTCTAAAACATGGAGGTAATATGGCACATGTAAATAAAGACAAAGTGGTGGTGGGATGGCAGGGCAGGGAGATGGGATTCTAGTTTTGTTTTCTTTTTTATAAAGAGATAAAATCTATCTGGAAATTAAAAATCTTTATTTTAAACAAAACAGTCCAAATTAAGTATTCTGACAAACATCTTGCCCTGATGTTTTGTAGATTCCTCAAGATAACACCGATGCTATTGTCAGCAAAGCTGTTGATCTGTGGCGCACGCACTGTGGGACTCCAGCACACTCAGTCTGAGAACTTTTTTTGCTTATGACAACTTGGGAGCGGGGAAAGACATTTGAAAAGACATGATACTACTCTTCTTCCATCCTAGTGTGATATTCCTTATTACCTCTCCTGTGTGAGATTCTGTTAAAATGGCTGATAGCGTAGTGATAAATATGTAACTATTTTTCAATAAATACAGATGGAATGAAGGTACTTAGTGGCTGTGTGATCATGTTCAGAGTGTTTCTTGGCCACCCAGCTACACTGTTGTGGTTGCATGGTGTACTCTCTGGTTTTTGAGGATGTAAATGTAACTATTGAATCAAGGTAAATGTAATTTTAAAATGTTTTTGTATGCGAGCTTATACTTGACATGACTAGTTGCTACTGCAAGATGTGTTTAAGGTGAATTTACTGAATTTTAGTCTGCTGGAACTGTTTGGTGAACAATCATGCCTTTGCTGGAAATGTACATATGCTCTATTAATACTGTAAATTTTCAAGTAGATGTTCTGTAAGAGGCATCACAAGTGTGAGGTAAAGGATATTGCAGTAACCGGAGGTGATATGCTTTTCTGAAGTACCTTAAAATGCCTTCTTTTTACCTGTCAGCCAGCTCTCTACGGCTTTACCTCCTCCTTTGTTCTTAATGGAAAATGCTCTGGAAAGGTGGATCTGTCCTATTCTAAAACACAGCTTTGGGCAGGTGTGGGAACAAGTCAATATAATTCAGAATTACAAGCCAGTAATAAACAGTGCCTCTTTTGAATGTTTGGCTCAAAGTTGTTTTCTCCTGATTCTTGTTTGTTTTAGATTTCTAAATCAATTTAATACAGAAATGTGATTTCTGATGTAAGTACAAATGGAGTAATTAGCCATAGATTGACATTTGCTGGAGAACTAATCTTTTTCTTGTAGAAGTATAAAATTCTATTTCTGCATCTTGCATGGACCAGGGAATTGTATGTAAAAGTGCATTGCTTAGCAGTTATTTGACTCAAATTGTTGCTTAATATGCCAAATGTCAAGTATGCTCTTTGTGCTTGAAAAGAGTGTTTAGCTTGTACTTGAGATAGGGCAGACTTGGAATGCTTTTGAAATGCTTCTGTTTTAAACTAGGTCAGGTTTGGCTTCTAACACATTAGCTGGGGAAGCATGGAGCTCAGTTCAAGTTACACCTAAAAACCTTGATAGATTATCTGTGCTAGATTCTGAGATGCTGCTGGCAGTATTCCTGAAATGCCCAAGTTTACCCAGTTCATAAAAACCTTGTTTGTGTCTGCCTTGAAAGCCATTGCTGTGTCTGCATTGTAGTGTAATCCATTTAGTTCACTTTGGATAGGAACTTGTTTGCCTAATGTAGGCATGAGAGCTGGGTAACGTGGCCAGGAAAGAGCACACACATGCACTGTGAACAGCAGCACCGTGTTCTGTAACACGCAGTGCACAAGGTTTTCATATAGCTGCCATGCACATAGTTTGAGAGATGACCAATTTGAACATTTTTCCCTCAGGCTGCACAGCTTATTCACAAAACTTCCAGTTACAAATGCATTATTCAGGCCTTTACTTAGTTGTTAAAAGACCCACACGCACTGATGGCGCTGAAGGCGTTTAGCAGTTTTAGTCCTGAAAAAGAATCAATAGCTCGTATTCTGAGAAGAGAGATGTGCTGAATCAGGATGGGAACTACTAGTTGGTGTCATTGTTTCCAGACTGGCCAGTGAGTATTCCTCCAATCACTATTTGACATTTTTTAAATTTAGTTTTTAATTTAAAATAGCCTCTCTTCATCAACAAACAGACCCCAGAGTTGCACAGATGAGAGACAGAGATCTGTTTTCACAGAAGATTGAAGTTGGCAGGGTCCTCTGGATGTCATCTGGTCCCACCAGCCCCGCTGTTCAAGCAGGGTCCCCTAAAGCCAGCTACCCAAGCCTGTCCAGACGGCTTTTGAATATCTCCAAGGAGAGAGACTGCCACCTCTCTGGGCAACCTATGCCAGTGCTTCATCACCCTCACAGTAAAAAAACCTTCATGTTTCCACATGACAAACATCAATTTTACTTAAACATTTCAGTGCATGTGGGGTGGATCCTCAACTACTTCTCTAATGTGTAATGGTTTGGGGGAGGGTCCTAGGAAACCTTTACATAATGTCAGCAGATGTTTGTGTTCATGTACAAAGCAAGGAGTGTTTCTCTAATGGAGTGCAGTATTTATTCTGGGTTATGCTGAAGGAGGGGAGTTCTCTGGAGAACAGATAGTGTTTAAACTCTGTGCTCCTTTCACTAACCTGGTAAGAGACTCAAGACAGATCCTAATGGATCCATTTCCAAGCTTTGACTGCGGGATACAGTTTATGCAGAATTCTTAACTGAATTCACAGAAGACTGAAAGTATGAGTCTGGCTAATTTACGCTTGGTTAGTTTCTGGTCATGGCTGCTCAGCTGATAATAGTACTTTAGCTCAGCAACCTGCTTCCCAGGAGAGCAGGAGAATGGCAAAATGTGTGCTTCTAGTGTCCCCAGCATGTGAGCAGGATGAGGTTAAGGCAAGATACTGTGGAAGTCCCAGCCTAGAGTAGAGCCTTGGTCTGTGCCTCCTGTGATTGTAATCAGCCTGGAGTTTGGCATACATGGGTAGCAGTTGCTCTTTGACTTCTTGAACTAAAACATGGCTGTAGTTGATGTGTCCAGTTAGGCACTTCTAGTGGCCAGTCTAAGCTTGGTCATTTATCCATAATGTCATTGACTAGTAGTGCCTTACACAGATTACTTTGAAGTTGCACATAGCTGACTGTCCTACTCAAATCCCTGGCTAAGTAATGCAGGCAAGGGCTTACCTCTTTTTTTTCTGTTACTTCTATGTCACTGCAGGAGGAGTGTGGTAACAAGTAAGCCAATGGTAATTTCTTCCTGAAAAGCTTAAAAATGTAATATTTTGTCTTTATTTACATTATTTCCCCTTGACTGGTGACAGGCATCCCCTTGATGCCTGCTGGTTTGTTCATATAGAACTAGCTACTACATAAATTTTTTTTTTGGTTGGTTTGGTTTGTTTCTTTTCTTTCCAGTTTTTCATGGAGACAATAGAAATAACACTGGAGCATTCACTTTGGAGTGTGAAAACTCAGCCCCATAAGCCTTCACCAACAAGAAAAATAAGCTTGATTTGGGCCAGTTCTCCCCAGTTTCTCTCCAGAGAGGTTTGAAGTAGTGTCACATGTCTGTGCTCTCCCATGTTGCATGTAGTAGTTCTTTTCCAGCTGATATCCAAATGTCAGAAAAGTAGTGGCAGATGTCAGAGGATGGTGCTTGAAACATGATGAATGATTTGAACTCTAGTAAAGGGCTGGAGAGTACAGAAACAAAAGTGGCTGAAAAAGAGTAGTTCAGAGGCCGGTAAATTAACAGAGATACAGAGCAGCTTTCTGTGTATAGGAGCTCAACTACCATTGCCCCCTGCCACACGTGGCATAACTTCAGTTGAAGATGACTTTCTGAACACTAGAGCTCTTAACCACATGGCACACATTTACTGCTTTAATTAATTCTGCTGCTCAGGGAAGAATTCTGTAGGCAATTTTATGCATTTTGTAGGCAGTGCTTGCCAGCATGGACATCGGGTGGTGTGGCACCATCTGCATCTTGTACTGACAGCTGCTTAATGGGTGCTGGTGATGTCCACACACGCCCCACCAAAAATTGCTATCTCACACTGCTCAGGAGCAGGGCAGCTGCTTTGTCCCAGGCAAACCAGCTTGACTGTGCAACCATGGCACAGCCACACTGATGTTTCAGACTTCTCTGGGTGCTTTATTCTAAGGTGCAAGAGGGAGGAAGGGGAGTGTAGAAGGTGATGGTAGAGGGCTCTCACCCCATTTCTGTGTGTGCACGCATGCTGCTCAGAGAGCACCATGCCAGGCTCATGTCTGACAGCATCGGGCTTCCAGTATCTTTCCTGGATTTGCTCAGTGGGTTCAGAACATTTCCCTATTTCTTTCATTCTCTCAGCCCCTGCTGCCTTCCTTCTCACCCCCAGTCCCTCCCCACCCCCAAAAATTTAGATGCCTAGTGACCATTTGTTTGGACTGAAGATCAGCTCTCGGGCATGTGAGCACACTGATGTGTATGGATCTAACTTTTACATTCTAAGCTGGTTGATAAACAGATACGTCTGTCTCTTACCTCTCAGGATTAACACAGCCATTTATGCAAAAGCGTTTGCACTGATCAAATAGGTGTTAAAATATAGATTTTTGTAATCTGCATCCCATTAGCGGGAAATGTTGCAAGAGAGTGACTGCAGGCTGCACCTGGCTGCTGGTTGTTCCTGTGGGCTTATTCCCCTAAGTGTTTTCTGAAGTGGTTTGAAGGAACTGGTGAAGGTAGCACAAATGCTGTTGCTGAGCTGGTCACCAGGGGCTCCCCCTTTAATGCAGAATTGATTTTTTTTCCCCAGCCCTCCTCTTTGTTTCCTGCCTAAAGGTGGCATTAGATTGCAATTCGAGTGCTAGTAATTACATGGGCTTTACTGAAGACACGTCTCTTTCCTTAGATGACATTTAAGAAAGGTGTCAGTTAAAACATAGAAGTACAGTCCTTGTGTAGGGGGTCTCAGTGCAAGAGACAGGGCTGTGTTCTCACATTCCCTGCCCAAGTAGTCCTTACCAACATCGTTCTTTTGCAAGCACAGAAATCACTGTATAGAATCAAAACACTAAAATGCCACTACAAAAACGATAGCTAGCTGTGGGGAAAGGGGGTCTTTAGTAAAAAACTAGGATTTTTTTTACATCATTTATTTATCCAAACCTCACTGGATAGCTACAAACTGGTTGGCTGCCAGAATGGAAATATACTAGGACAAGGATTTTAAAGAGACCAGTGGAAACTTATCCCAGTGGAAACAAACAAAAAAGCCCAGTGTGAGTGTTTTGATCTCATTGTGTCTCCATATCAGCAGTGGAAAGTAGCAGAATTTGGTCAGTTAAAGTACACGAACCTTTCACTTTCTGTAACTGGAAGCCTCTGTATGCACTGGGGAGGGGATCTGAGTCCCCCTGCCAGTTATGGTGAGGATGCTGGGTGCCTTTTGTCTATTTGAGGTCAGAATTTTAGCACCATTATGAAAACTAAACAGCCTATACTTTTCTATACTTTTCTGCAGAAGAGTAGTGAGACTGCTTGAAGGTACATGCTTATTCTTGTGAAGGTTTTTCCTCCTCTTTTCCTTACAGAGAGCCTGCAGTCTGACACAATCTGAAATGCTGTGCAATCACTGGAACTACTCCGGGGAAAGGAAAAAAAGCCTAAGCATCTGCGCTTGCAGGTCAGAAAGCCAGACGCATGCTGGGCTGCATCAAGAGAAATGTGACCAGACGGTTGAGAGAGGTGATTCTCCCCCTCCACTCAGCTCTTGCAAGACCTTACCTGGAGTACTGCATCCAGCTCAATAATCAGGGGCCTGGAACACCTCCCATACAAGGACAGGCTGAGAGAGTTGGGCTTGTTCAGCCTGGAGAAGAGAGGGCTCCAGAAAGATGATACAGCAGCCTTCCAGTACTTCAAGGTAGTCTACAGGGAAGGTGGGGAGGGGCTCTTTATTAGGGAGTGCGGTGACAGGACAAGGGCAATGGCTTTAAGCTGAAAGAGAGTAGATTTAGATCAGACATTAGGAATAAATGTTTTACTGTGAGGGTGTTGAGGCACTGGCACAGGTGAGGTTGGATGAGGCTTTTAGCAACCTGGTCTAGTGGGAGGTGTCTCTGCCTAGGACAGGGGGATTAGGAACTGAATGATCTTTAAGGTCCCTTCCAACCCAAATCATTCACCTTTGCTGAACCAGCTCACAGAGATGGCACTTGTGGCTCGGCCAACACAGTGTCCCATCAATCTGCTCTTGTAAGTCTTGGTCTCCTGTTTTGCTCCCTGCTGAGGCGTGGGGTTCTGCCACGGCAGTTGCCAGTGCTGAGCCTGCTGCAGGAGGGCTGGTATCCTCAATTGCATCCGTTTGTTACACTGTCAGTCTCTGGGACAGAGGGTGATAAAATACACAGTCACAGGAATANGAGCTGATAACATTGCACATTAAAGGCCACCACTACTGATGAGCTTGTATCTAAAGCAACTGTGAACTGGTGATACACGGATCACTTTGTGTGTTTCTTCAGAAATCAGTACCTGGTCTGGGAAACGTACCACGTCAATACTGAGACACCAGAAACCAGCTTTCCTCTTTCCTTTGAAGCATCTTCCATCCTACAACACCCAATTCTTATTCAACAGCTAATAATCCATAGCATTGCAAGGATGGCCACAGATGAGAACAAAACACTTTCAGTTGTCTCCTCTGAGGGGAAAGCAAATCTGTGAGGTATTGAGTACCATTGCTAAGCATAAATGGAGTGTGTTGGCCTCCCTGCCTGTGCTGTTAGACAGGCTAGATGCTAGAACAACCTCATGGTGGTTTCGCTTTACTCCTGCGACCAGAAGAATGAGATGGAGGCCTGAGAAGAGGCAGGAGTGTTGGCACTGTGCAGCATTGGCTATTAAATGCTTACGTGCAAGAGGCTTCTTGGCTGGCAATCAGCAAAGGGCAATATTAGCGTGGAATCAGGGGAGGTAGGAAGGAAGCACAGAAGAGNTTTTTTTTTAAATTATTTTTTTTAAGAAACTGCATACATCAGAGACAAACAATAATTTAAATACCATGCAGTTTCAGTATGTACAAAAACTAGGACACAGAGATCCAGTTTAATTTTTTTCTAGTTATTTACATTGTTTTCATACAGCCATAATCTGTTAAATTACAATACTGGAAGAGCACATGATTGACAGCCACCACACTCACTCCTATACAAAGACACACTATATACATACACTTGGATATCAACTGGAAAATGCAACTGGTGCAGGAGTAACTGGGACACATGGGAATGCAGGTAATGTGCCCGTCATCTCCTCTTTGTTTACCGAAGTTGTTCCAAGCTTGAGCAGACTGAACACCTGGGATAAAATCATTTGTACCCTTTTTCTTTCCTGACTTTTTTATTTGCCTGGTCACCTCCCATGGCTATTTATACAAAGTGATTCTATTTGCAGGCACGTTAGGGAGCCCCTGTTCAAATTTTAACTAGGCATGTTGGAAATGCTCCCCTTTATTGGTTGTAGTTTTTCAAATGTACAGACGGCACTGTAGAAGTAACGGAGGGTGAATTTTATGACTAGTTGCAGTGGTGACAAAGTGCTGTGGTTCCACACAAGTACTAGGCTGAAATATATTTGTGCAATGGGCTCACTAAACAGTTTCAGTTAATGTTAAAGAGTTAAAAGTCTATTAGATTCTTTCTCCTCCACCTCCTCTTCTGATAAGGAGTTGTCTAGACACAAAGGATGACCTGAGCCCCATCCCAGCAAACCTGCAGCCTGAAACCTTTTCAGTTTGCAAGCACCTATCCAGCAAGGCATAGGGTAAGGAAAGCCCACAATGCCCACCTCCCTGTCAGTCACAAATACATCACCAGTTCCCTACAGCCGCTGCTGGCATGGGTGTGGGTGGGAGGGCGATGTTACCATTGTGTTTCCTCACCATCACTTTTTTTTCAAACAATCAGAACTTTTGTCTAGATATTTTGGAGTTGCTTCTCCAGTCCCTGCCACCTCCATAGCTTGCCCTCCATGCGCTACCTCATCTTTCCATAGGCTATAGAACACACATGACAATACCTGCACATTTTAAGTATGACTAGCCCATCAGCTTATAACTAAAATGTTCTTTGACTCTAGAATGTTATCTCCATTATCAGCCCTGGAGATGTATGATGAGAATAGCCATTTTTGTTCTGCGTTGATTTTTCCATTCTCTAAACCTGATGTAATTTCTTCATTACTACTACTAATTTCCTCCTAATGTGAATAAGGATGAATGGTGTTAACTGTAATGTTAACAAAGTCTGAGTAGAAATGCCATCATCTTTATGCCCTACACATAAGCCAAGTTAAAGGGGGAAGGAAATCATGACTGTTTTTTTTCTTCACCCCTAACAGAATCACAACTACTTTGCTATGGTAGGGATGGCTTTCACAGATAAGAAAACAAATCCTCAAGAAAGCAGATTTAAAGAAAATGACTAGCTGTTCCCCAGTTTGCTTGCAACTTCCCATGGACACCAGAGGTCAGTGTGCAAACTGAGGATGTGCTGCAGTGTTTCGGCACTGAAAGGCTGTTGGAAAAATGCCTTGCCAAAGGGTAACTTTGCAAAATATCCAGATCCACTAAAGCTAAAACCAGATGAAGTGACAGTTCCGTGATGCTTACTACAGTGCCAAACACTTCATATGGCTTCTTTCTCCTCCTCCTGCTTCTCCTTTCCCAGTAACAAGCTCTACTTGTAGTCCAGGGGACACATGGCAGTTCTACTGTGTCCCGATGTCTGCTCAGCCAGGAGTTATCATCATTTAAAAGAAAAAAAGCAAGAAAAAAGCAAGAAATAAAAGAAAAAAAGCATTGCCACACGCAGCTGCCCTGGGGACAGCATGAATCCTGAGGTGGGCAGAAGGCAATGACTTGCTAAGCAGTCAACAGGGACCTGCATTGGGCCCATCTAGATGAAGGCAGGGTGGTTGGGGAATGTGTGGCCATCGCCCAGGACTTGGCTGTTACATGCCTGAATCCATGCCCAGGGGTTTAGTTTTGGCTAGCAGGCGTGGGCGCTGCTGGGGTTCATGCCCACAAGGGAGAGCAGCAGCACCCAGAGTGGCACTGCCCAGACGGCCCATTTCCCTGGGGACGGTAGTGCTGACAACAGACTGGCAACTGTTCCACCTCTTTCCCCTTAATTTTCACCATGAAGCGCTTGTTGTGCTTCAAAACAGCTGTGTTGCAGAGCCCTCTCCTAATGCAATGTGTGAGCAGTCAAAAGCCTGGAGTTTTGTTTTCCCTTTTTAAAGCTGTGATGCAGTTTTGTTACACATGCACATATACATAAAAGAACCTAAACCCCAGGTTTTCATGAAAATAATCCCAAAGTAGTGTCTAACTGGCTAGTGTGTAAGTGCTCTGTCTTTGCGGCACTGAGCTGATAACATTGCACATTAAAGGCCACCACTACTGATGAGCTTGTATCTAAAGCAACTGTGAACTGGTGATACACGGATCACTTTGTGTGTTTCTTCAGAAATCAGTACCTGGTCTGGGAAACGTACCACGTCAATACTGAGACACCAGAAACCAGCTTTCCTCTTTCCTTTGAAGCATCTTCCATCCTACAACACCCAATTCTTATTCAACAGCTAATAATCCATAGCATTGCAAGGATGGCCACAGATGAGAACAAAACACTTTCAGTTGTCTCCTCTGAGGGGAAAGCAAATCTGTGAGGTATTGAGTACCATTGCTAAGCATAAATGGAGTGTGTTGGCCTCCCTGCCTGTGCTGTTAGACAGGCTAGATGCTAGAACAACCTCATGGTGGTTTCGCTTTACTCCTGCGACCAGAAGAATGAGATGGAGGCCTGAGAAGAGGCAGGAGTGTTGGCACTGTGCAGCATTGGCTATTAAATGCTTACGTGCAAGAGGCTTCTTGGCTGGCAATCAGCAAAGGGCAATATTAGCGTGGAATCAGGGGAGGTAGGAAGGAAGCACAGAAGAGTGGATAAGTACATGGAAGACAGTGAAAAAGGAAAAAAAAAGTAATAACAGAAATAACAACACTGTTGTAAAAAACTTTGGCCTCTCCGTTCAAACTGTCTAGGCAAAATAGATAATGCGGAAGAAAAAAAGGTGTCCTGAAGTAATAATCTGGAACTTCTTACAGTAAGGTTGCTACAGTGCTTTGGGCCAGTGGCCCAAAACATGGCAAAATAGTTTCTTGTTAGAGCTAAAAAAGTCCTAGAGAATGTTTGCCCAAGCTTGCTGGCAACATACTATAAGGGAGATGCTGGCAACAGCACATGTTAACAGCTTCAACTGAACTTGTCAGACATGTTCTAGAATGCAGTGAGGCTGTTTGCATGCTTACATAGTGTTAAGCACACACTTAATTTGGCAGATAAACCAGGCCCAGAGTGACCAGCTCTGAGCTCTGCTTAGTCAGTTTGTGTGTTTAACCACTATAACAAGAATAAATTAAAACAAAACCAGAACACCCCTGGACTGCTGTCCTTATGCCCCAGCTGTGGGGCACATCTCACCATGCACCACATCTCACCACCAATGCACCAGACTCCTTTTGTGAAGGCCAGTAACACAATCTGTCATGCTTTTCTCAGTATACATTTAGGATCAGTTCTTGAAACAGCTGATACAGAGAGGACAGATATCCCTCATCAAACCCCCAGTTCCTCCTGTCATGTGTCCCACTACAGAGCAGGTGGGAATCTCAGCCTTTCTTGCTGCTGGGTGTTTATCAGCTCTCACACAATCACGAGGCTTGGGTGTATAAAGAAAGTACAAGCTGAGTGAATGCCATGCAGTGACCATGAAGAGATGGGTTTTGTGTGCTTGTCCTCACTGTTCTTGTCACTTACTGCTGATGGGTTCACAACTGGGTTTAGAAAACTATGCTTAAAAGACATGAAAAATAAACAGCAGCTAGAACTGGAGGAACCTTCAGCCAGGGAGTCCTGTTCTTTGCCGGTGATGCCTTTTTCTCCTTGGGAGCCGAACAATGCCTATTGACTTGCCATAAACTTCTCCAGGGAAAGAAATGCCTTTCCAGTCAGGTAGCATTCACAGGTGGGCTGGCCCATAGAGGAATTCTGCTCCTTCACCATTCTCATAAGGTGCTTGCAGCCTGAATGGAGTGTTTGGTATAAGTGCTTTAGTGCCATAGGTGCCGGTATTTTGGAGATTTTACCCAGGTCAGTGATTCCCTGAAAACCATCTCATGGCTCTCTAGAGTTGATGACAGAGGCTTGTCAGGATGAAGGGTGCCTGAAGACAAAATGGATGCACCACCAGCTGGGCTTGAACGTGTGTGGCAAATCCACATGCCAGGAAAGTCTTATACATAATGATGCCAGGTCTTGGCACAATTCCCACCAGGGGTATTTTCTGTTATTGAAGCTTGAACCAGGAGGTCTGATGATGCTGCAGTACCCATCACATGTAAATACAATTTTCCTTCTTTTAATATTATTTATTTTTCTTCTCTCTTTTTTTTTAAAAAAAAGGCAGTTCAGAAGATTTACATTATACGTAACAGGGAAGTGAATAATACCAGCACTTATGGTTCCTTTTTGTTATGTTTTGAAGTCGGCATAGTAGTCAGGTAGAATTGAACTGCTACGGTCTATGAAACCTAAAACCCAAAGTGGGGGAAAAAAAGGAGGAGAAATAGTAAGATAATATCCTCACATGCATTTTGTCCTTAAAAAAATCAGAGAATTCATTGCTACAGTGACACAAGCAGGCAGCTTGATTCCTGCAGCAGGGAGTGCAGTGATAGGATGAGATACAATGATTTTAAGCTGAGTGAAGGCAGATTTAGATTAGACATTAGGGAAAAAAAAATCTTTACTGTGAGGGTGGTGAAGCACTGGAACAAGTTGTCTAGGGAAGTTGTGGATGCCCCTTCCCTGAAGGTGTTCAAGGCCAGGTTGGATGAGGCTTTGAGCAACCTAGCCTAGTGGAAGGTACCCCTGCCCATGGCAGGGAGGTTGGAATTGGATGATCTTTAAGGTCCCTTCCAACCCAAACCATTCAATGATTCTGTATCAGCCATGCTGACACTGCAGACCCACAACAGACACATTTCCATGGGCCACACCAGACTCACAGTTCACAGGCATAAGTTGTTTGCACCAAAATCTACCCAAGACACTAACATGCTTTGTGTTCATCCTATCAGATCCCTAAGCAAGTTATTTCGGATCAGCCAGTCTTCTTTCAGGCTACACCATGACTGATGCTGCAAAAATTGTCTGGTTTAGACACACCTTATGCTCTTTAGCCAACAACATTCACATACAGTTCCAATCCTTAATGATTAATCTTTGATGTTTGAGGCTAAGGAGACAGTAAGAGCTAAAATGGTCACCCTTTCTGCAAGTACAGCCTGTGTCAGGAGGCTTGGGTTTGTCAGCTCTGCAAAGGCTTTTTTTAAGCTTTGATTTTTCACTCTGTCATGAATTAATTAATGTGTCCCACTAGTAAAGCAACACTTACATTCCTTGCTCAGCTCGTGCCACTGCTTAATGACATGAATAGCTCATTACCTTGCTAACGATTTTATAATGGTGATTTATCTAAGTTTGTTTAAGGGAATTACTCTATTTTGTTTAAGCACGTTTCCTTCCAGTGGACATTTCCTGAAGCCACATGTCTAACCAGTAAGTCCTGCTGAACTGCAGACAAACCCTTATTCCATTTTTTATGATATTAGCTACACCTCTGAGTATGCCTGGCCAAGACTTAGTGAGTCAAAACCATTCTTTGGCTTTCAAAAACAAACCGAATCACCTCAGAGTGGTGCTGCTCACCTCAACACTGGAAGAGAAGCAAAATAGTGCCCAGAAACCTGTGAAAGCCAAGCAGAGACTTGTGGAAAACTAAACCAGTCTCTATGTTTGTGGGATGCTAAAGGCCCCATGGAAATCAATGGAGCTTTCAATCAAGCTCAGTTGCTTGCAGCAACACCCCCTTTAAAACAGCTTCATCCTTTCTAAATTTACCACTGCACTCCTAGCTCATTCACTGGGGTCAACATGTCTAGGCCAACTGCACACCCTAGAGCTTCTTCCAGAATTCTTGGGCACAAAGGCAGCTGGCTTGTCTCTAGCAGCACTCCGTTACTATAAACCCCAGTGCAAACGTCCTGGCTCATGCTGGGAAGTAGAAGGAAGATCGTTTCTGCATAATACATGTGGTGAAGTTTAATATAATTATTAATTTATACACATAAAAATCCCCTAATGCAAATTTAATTTTGCCTTAAGCTTTTCTGGATTTTTCTTAAAAGTATTGACTGCATTTTTAATGAGCACCTGGCTGATGAACATATTAACACAAGGGCAGCTCTGGTTTTGCACCAGATCTCACTCTCACTTGTCTTCAATACCTAATGTGTGTCTTTAATGTCTAACAATGAGTGGGAGCCAATGTTGATTTGCAAAGGCCTGACTTCAGCTGAAATGCCCAGAGTTCAGCCTATCTCAGCATCAAAGCCTGAGCAGACTCAGCACAGGTTGTGTGAGAGGATTGTGCCCTAATGTCCCAGTGTGCCTTGGCCACAGCCTGTCAGAGAGGAGGGTTGGTAGCATAGTGTCATGGATAATTCATTCAGTCTCTACCTTTTTTAACCAAAAAAACTCCTAAAAACATTAAAAAATAGTCCCTCTCACAAAGCTGATCTTTCTATTTCTCCACTGCATCAGCTATGGCAGGATATGGAAGACAGGTCTGAGAGATCTATGTGTAGGATGCGTGGCACGGAACAGCCATACACTCAGTGAGGTTTGTGTGTACACTTGTTTGTATCTTTCTATGTACTGGCTCTGTAAGAGTTCCCTGCCCTCCTTCAGACATCAACACTATTTACTTTTGATATCAGCAGAACAGACATGCAGCTAGAGTATGATGATTTAAAAAATAAAAGGTCACACTTTAATAAACAGATGGCATATGCCTGTGTACTGCCATGTGATGAGGCAGCATGAGTTCATCTGTGTGAGTTTCTTTTGCAGCCTGTAATTCTAAATGTTGTTCAGACCTCATAGTGTGTTCAGTGCACGTTAAAGAAACTGCTGCTGGGTTCTCTTGTTGGAAACAACAGCATTCATTGATAGTCCTAAAAAATTAATCTCAGCTTACCTTGTTAGATGCCTACTTAGTTCATGAACTTCCATTTCAGTGCTTTTAAATTCATTAAGTTCTTTTCGAATGGCTGCCTGCAAAGGATGAATAAACTCATAAATTTATAAACAAGAGAGATCAAAATAAGTTCCTTTTGTTCTCAAAACAGTATATTAAAATTGAAGCAGATAGATAAAATTATCAGAGAGAGAAAGAAAAAAACACAAATGAAAGACTTTAAAATGTGAAAAGGAAAAGAGATAAAAATGTTCTAAATCACATAAACAGAGCAGACAAACGCTTCAGTGGCTGGCTCAATTTGAAAATGCATTGTAGACAACGCAGATACAGAACCCAATTCTAGCTTATTATGTAAACACTTCCATGTACAAAATCTAAATTAGCATAAGCACAAGAAAAAAAAGTGCACGAGTGTTTCTGAAACACTGTGATCTGTTTCAGAGCTGGTCTGTAAGAAAACTGCCTGGATGTCCCCAAACTCATACCTGGGATTCCTCCTGCCTTTATGCAGTCATGAGTTTACTTGGATGAAGTTACCCAAAGTGGCAGACCTTGCTTGGGAGGGAAAGGAGGATGCTGAGCTCCCTACCCACCCCTCTGCCTGTGTCTCTCTGCTCTCCTCTCTTCTAACCCAGCTGTGCCAGTTGCTGAACTGATTCAACGCACTAATCCAGCAGAAAACTAGCCACAGGTGGTCATACTCAGCACCAGCAGGAGATCCAGTTACCTACAGCCTCTATGGTTTGACAATGAAATAAAAAAACCCCCAAAACAGGGGTGACTGGCAGAAAGAGAGATATAGAGGAATAAAAAAAGAAGGGGTGACTTGGAGAGACTCAGCTTTGTGGCTGAGAGGGTGCTCAGCAGAACTGACCGAAGCCCCAGTCCTCAAAGTCAAGACTTCTAACAGCCCTGTGGTATTTGTAGCTCACTAGCAGGTTTCTCTGTGAGCTTACAGAGATGATGTACAACGTGGCTGCTGCAGCCAAACACTCCCACTGGTCTAAAGTGTGCACCGCTGCCTTTCCATGTGATGCTGAAATCAGCACCAGCAGCTGCAAGTGGATGCCCCAGTCAGTGGTACTCGTGTCTGTCAGGATTTTTTTCTTGATGAAGGAAATGTAAACTAGTACGAACAGCACAAGCCCAAAACGGGGCTTTTGCAGCAGCCACCGATCCAGTCTCTAACTACCTTTGCCTTGACAAGCCCTAACTGATAGATATTTTGAGTGTGATCTACAGAAGAGGCCCCTAGTGCTCTTTCTGCACAGCTTAGTTTTTTTATTTACCTTAGAATTGTCTGTCAGGCTCTGCCTCCATCTATCAGGACGGAGCAATGGCTACGCTGCAGCTCAAGGGCCTACCTTCAGCAGACCAATTTGCTGCTTAAGTGACCATGAAAGAGGCAATGAAGGCTGCTGACTCCCACAAGGTCTGAAATATTCTGCACCCCTAAACTGGTGGAGAGCGTTAAAAGTGCCCCTTTTACTCCTCTGACTGTCAGATCTGGTAAAGATGAAGTCAGATTGAAGGCAGTTCCCTTACAACCAGAACACAGTGTAAGATTTACTGACCAACAGACAAGTCCATGTCTAAAATACATTTTTGCAATAAATCTAGCCTGTGCTGACCAATCAAGATGGTTATTGAATCAAAGCTCTGGAAGAAGAGAGTCTTTTATGGGATGTTGCTGCTTTGTCAGACATTTTAGAGTTGCTTCCCATTTGTCTGGCTATTTTTTCCAACGGTGGACACAGTGGTGGGAAAAAAGCAGCTCAACTGACTGTCATAAATCAGAATACCACCCATATGACCCAACCCCCCAAAATAATACATCTGCTTCTTTATGCCACATGAGGCATTAGTGACAAATATTTTTATTCTTCTGCTGCTTTGCTTAGAAAAGGTTCAGTTGGAGAACATGAGCTCTTTTTTCTGTGTATTGACTTTACATGTGCATTGTAAAAAAAAAAAAGGGACCTCAAAATACTTTGCCTTAATACTGAATTCTTTACTAGTCTACATTTAATAGTAGTATTAAATATTTGTTCTTTTCACAGACATGGAATGATGAAGCACCTCTCCAGACATCAGATATTCTCCTGTCCCAGATGAAGTCTTTCTATGCCTCTCATCCCAGATAGGGTTCTCTCAAAGGCTGCAGAACCAGCTGGAGATTTTATTCCTTCCCTCATCTACGAACTTGGAGAATATAACTAGTCAGTTTAATAGCATCTTGTCCAATGTTGTAATACGAGAAAAGCTAATTTAACCCAGTATATTATGGTCTGTAGACAGTTCAGAGAAAATTTTTCTTTTTTTTCAGATCAGTTTATTCCACATGAACTTATCCACAGCTAAACTGAAAAAGCCCTCTGTCAAGGAAGAAAAACAATGATCACAAAACTATACAAGTCCTTTGGGTAAATTATACAAGTTGAATGGGCTGCCCTTCCCTCCATAAATAAAACTGAGAGCACCATAGTGAGTGGCATGGCCAAGAATCCTGTTTCTGGACATCAGGGCTTCCATTACTGCATTAGTCCTACAGCAAAGAGATAGCCAGCTGCCTCAAAGTCTTTAAAATCACATGTGTAGAGTGATTAAAGCACGGGAGTCACTTATCAACCTCAGAGTCCTCTTATCTCACAGTGGCCATAAAATGTTTAAGTCTTCTTCCTGACGCACCATTAAGACCCTCAGGATATGACTGCCATAATTTGACAGCAATTTAACTCCTCTGCCACCGGTGGTGCAACAAGAGACACCACTTAGTGAAGGTCCCAGTGATGCTCAGAGGACCGCACACTCTATACCAAACACAACAGCTTTTCTTTATCTGCAGGGCTCCTGTGATTCCAGTACTTTAAGTACTCCATGGAATGGGGCAGAAATCCTGGGTAAATATTCCTAGTATGTGGTAACATACTAGAGAGAAGTTACCTGGCTTTGGTGGGAGGTGCTTTTGCCAATTACTTGACCTGCTCCATCCAACTCTGTCAAGTGCTGCTGTCACACTGCTCTGCTAGGTCTTGCAGGAGCTCTCAGCTGGCAGTATTATGAGGCAAGGCCAAAACCAACAAGCTAGTAACAGGGTTTGAGACCTTTCCTCAATGGACTTGATGTTCTCCCCTTGCTGTTTCAGTGGTGTAATGCCACTAGGCTTTGCTCTTGGTTTCCATGCACGTATCCTCTTGCCAAATATTTACAGCTCAGACAACAAACCTTGTGAAGAGGAAGAAACCACAGGTGTACTGGGAAGGGAATTCAGGTGGAGGTTTATGCCTTGATGGCCGTGGCACCCGTGGGACCTGAGGGATGCTGTTTGCCATGACACATTCTAGCTATTCAGATCCTAGTTCTCCCAAAGCTGCTCCACTTACTTTGTCAGCGGCTGTAAGTCGTGTCCAGGGTTTGTCTGCCCTCCTGTCGTAGTCCTGTGCGTCTGCCACTTCTACATAATCACTGAAACGGATGAGGATCTTCCTCTCACGTAGCTCTTCTACTGTGGGCCTTTGACTCAGCTGCAGGTTTGAGGAAGGAGTGGAAAAAGAAATCAGGACTTCACTTTTTCTTTACAGAGTGCAGCTTGGGGATTTATTTTACTACAACCATTGTTATGGCAGTAAGAGTGTTCAGATATTCCCAGTACTGTTGTTTTCATCAGCCTTTCACAGAACTGCTACTTGGGAGGTAACCTCCTGCTATAGCACCTCGAATATCATCCCACGTTGCTGCCAGAGCAGCCCACTGTTGTTTGGGAAGCAGCTGTGGCTGGAGACCCCAATCTCCAGCTGATGTTGGTTACCCTTGGCAGTAATGAGATGTAATGCAAGAAAATCTCCCAGTGCACCAGTGCCTCAGGAAGAGTCGAAGACCACAACACAACTTTAAAATTACCTGCAGGGAGTGTATGCTCTCCAGCCTGAGAAGTGTGAGGCAAAGGCCTCACAGGTCCTACCTTGAATTATGTGCAAAAAGTGACAACTTTCCTTGTCACTCTGATATTCTGCGGGCTTCTCCTTACCTCCAGAAAAGGCAGGCAGAGCGACGATGACTGTTGCTTATTGAACTTTTCACTATATGCTGCAGCTCAATTTTGTTTTGACTTCTAACAGCTTATGCTGCAAACTACAAGCCAGGAAAAAAATTGCAAGGGTGGATTGTATCATGCCAAGAAAGCATCTTTGTTGTTCAAATGCATTTCCTTTAAATTCCTTAGCAGAATAGGCAGTCTCAGGAAAATTCTCCTCTCAAATTAGAAACAGTAGTGTGCTGGTGGTGCACGTACTGTACAGCCGATTACATGGCCAGGGACAGGAACTGGCTTTCAGGGATTAATACTGCTTGGATGCACAGCATGTTGGTTAATGTCAAAAGTAATTACAAAAGTGCTTCTGAAGAAAGTGCTACGTGCATATGTAGATGTGGCCATGCATCAGCTGCAAAAGTTTCACTAGTAGAGTGAAACATTTGAAATAATGACATATCTGAAAAAATAATATCTTGCCAACAGTTAGCTAGACAGTACTCCATGCTATTCCCACTCACTAGAAACAGCTGTGTTTCTCAATACTTCTCCCCTGTGAATAGAAAAAGGTGTAAATATTTCATAAAACACTTGTGACTCTATTCTGCAAAGGTATTTAGGTTCCTGGATCCTGACATGCAATTCCACCTTCCTCCCAAAATACCTATCTCAGTTACCTGTGTTTCATTTTCCAGGGAGAATTAAGATTCAAAGCAGCCAGGATGCTAAGTGGAAGGTGAAAAATTTGCGAGAACACAAGAAAGAGAAGCACATGCTTGAAATCCCATGTTTTTTCAGAATTTGGGTGCTGATGATAGGTCCTCTGCCCCATCTTGACTCTGGACTTAAATGCCTGTGTGCTTGTTCTTTGCATGGGTGGTTGCCTCTCTTTTTAGAAAAGGTGGTTGCGATGGGAGGTGACAGTGGAGCTGCTCTCCTTACACGGATAACCCAGAGCATGCATCATGAACTGGGTTCGAGCACCTCATGTGGAAAGTCTGCAGAGCTGCAGTAGTGTCCCGCATCTAAGATGCTAAGGGACAGGATTCTGATTCTGCCCCTCCTGGCTTCAACCCAACCATTTTGCACACATTGAATGGAGAGCAACCTCAGAAAGAAAGGGTAATCAGGACCACAACTCTACATTGTCATGTAACGCCCTTGACTAGAACAGCTTGCATCAGTTAAGTTGCAGCTTGGCTGTTCACGTGTTGTCTCCATAGACACTTGAGAATAATTTACAACATTTAATAGGGCAAAACTCCTTGCTGGTTTGGAAAAAAGTAACTCTGAAACTTCTGAATATTGCAAAGATCTAGAAAACTAGGCAGTTTTCTCATGCTTCTTCTATGGAAGACATGAAGCTTCTTGGCACGTGCTTCTCTGTGTGTGTTTGCCATACAACATCTATAAGCTTCCTATTATTTCTTCCAAGAATTTCCCAAGAAAAGCCACATATTATGTACCCATGTTCAGGCCAGCCATCCTCAGGTCAGCGAATGAGCCTGTGTGCAGTGAGGTTAGCAAGAAGCATGACTTTCTGAACTCAGACTACAGGATTCAGGGGCCTTTTTTTCAGAACTAAAATGAATACACAGTAGGCATAAACTTTTTTTTTTTTTAGCTCAGATGACAGGACAAAACTATCTGTAAACTAGAGTTCCATGTCAGAAAAGCCAGAGGGCACAATAAAGTAGATTGAAACACATATAGATTTTAAAATGTTATTTTTCATTCTGGCTGAACAGAATTGCCTCTTCAGCCTGCAGCCCTGATACCTGCGTCTAAGTCACACTGCAATTAATAGATGGGCTTTTAACAAAAGCAAGCAAACCAAACTTAGGTTTTTTTGCTATACCGTGCTTGGAGAATAGTCACAGTTATGCTGTGAATGAGGCTTCTCTCTGTCCTACAACTCATCTGGAATGTGATTTTAAATTGCTAGGTTTTTTTTCTAGCTCCCATAGTACTAGAGCTACAGGTTTGCCAGTGCTGAAACATTATTATTTAGAAAGCACAGCAGAATCTTGCTTCAGATTATTTAAAAATCTAAGTCTGGACTATGGGAGCAGAGAATTTTTTATGCTGAAATATTATGACTACACCCCAAAACATCAAAAACAAGAGTGGCATTCCATCTTTACTTGCATCAGCTGCTTTTTTTCTTACAGCAGGACAAATTAAGGATGAATCATGAATGTTGTCTGTACATTTCTCAGCTTTTATCACTTTAGGATGTAGCCTCGATGTTTCAAATAAGGATGGATTTTTTTTTTTTAAAGTAAAATGACTTATTACATGGAGTATGACAACAACAACAAAATACAAAATCCTGTGAATTAAACTCTGTTTCTAAATAGCTACAAGGGAAGCTGGAAGAGGACTTTCACAAAATGACTGTCTCCATTTACCAGTTTCTGTCAGATCTTGACATTAGTGGGCTTTAAAGTTTGTGCTAACTGAAGTAATTATCAAGTTTGTGCAAGGCAGAAGGCAAGTGACTCTTGATATGCTGAAACATGTTGTTTCAGGCTGATTTCTTGGTGGTGTCCAAAAGCGCCAAGAAGCACAGAGGGTACTTTTGCCAGTGATGTGAAGTCACTGCTGGTGTTCACCTCAATGAAGAACTGGGTCTTAAGTAGAGAATTTGGCTTCCTTGGTGCACTGGGTGTGGGTTAAAAATCAAAGAAATGACAGGAAATATCAAGGGCCACAAGATGAAAGGTGGCAAATCTGAGGTCAGCTTTTCATGTTTGCAAATACACAAACCCCAAATTAGGTACATTATCCACACATTTTACAGCAGTGAAACTCACTGTAACTCTTTGTTGGGGTGTGAAGAACAGTGCACGAAATTGTACATAAAAAAAATATAGAGGGCATAAATACATTAAGAAACTTCGGTTTTAACATGCATTTTTCTTTCTTAGGTGAACCCTGAACATGACAGACTAAAAGCTGCCTCTTCCCTTCCTCTGAAGTAATACAACTATTACTTTGCATTATTTTTAGGTCCCCTTCCTACAACCAGTGCAATTTCAGGTACTTATAAAACCCATCATAGTGGTGGGCAATGTCTCCATCCTCACAGAGCACTTGGAACAAGTGAAGCAAAGAGGCCGAGCAACCAGCTCAAGGTGACCCAGGAGGTCTGGGACAGAGATGTGAACAGAAAAAAAGATGCACTGACTTTTGTGCTAGTTCGCTGACTGAAAGGGAGTCCTGAAATTCCAGCTTAGAGCCATAAATCTACATATATTTACATATATAAATGCACACACACAAAATATATTCAGCACATTAAACCAAAGTGCCAATCTGATCATACTAAGTGAAAAGCGAGGTACAACCACACTGAGTGGATTTCTAAAAGCAATTAATTAAAATGGAATGGTTAACAAATCCCTGCCTTTCTGCCATGCCATCACAGAGATTTTTTTTGAGAGCTGCTAAGCATGAGGGTCTCTCATTATGTCTGGGCTACGCAGAACACCCCTAATTCTTGGGAAAATATCTTTGTTAACAGACCCCAAGGGTTGCCACTGTAGGTGTCAGTTTAATGTCTGCTCACGATAAGGGCACAACTCACTTGAGATGTCACCTTGGAGTTTATTTTTATGACCTGTGAGTTACAGTCTCTTGGATCAAAATTGTGTAATATTACACAATCTTTCTTGGGCAACACCTGAAAATGAGCTCTGCTTCTTCTAACAGGCAGAAAGAACAAGGTACGTTTGAATCTTGCAGTAAAAGGACACAGTCAAGGACATGATGGATTGAGATGGACTGTGGTGATGAGGGGATTGAGTGCCTGTGGGTTAAAATCGGAGGAGCCCATAAGAAGGTAGATTTTGTGATGGGAGTCTGTTACAGGCCTCCCAGCCAAAGAGAAGCAGCTGATGAGCTCTTCTATAAACAGCTGGGTTTAATCTCTAGATCAATGCCACTTGTTCTTGTGGGAGAATTCAATCTCCCTGATATCTGCTGGAAGTACAACAGAGCAGAAAGGAAGC
>WAAB01018579.1:51624-113993 GCA_013389865.1 Piaya cayana | reverse complement strand
GAAGTTTTTCACAGAAAGGGTCATTGGGCATTGGAACAGGCTGTCCAGGGAGGTGGTTGATTCACCTTCCCTGGAGGTGTTTAAGGCACAGGTGGATGGGGTTCTGAGGGATATGGTTTAGTGTTTGATAGGAATGGTTAGGCTCGATGATCCAGTGGGTCTCTTCCAACCTGGTTATTCTATGATTCTACGATGCAATTGCCTGCACAAGCCATGGTGCTTCAAGTGGGAAGAAAGGGATCTTACTCACTGAGATGGACCCTTTTTTACTTACATGTGTTAATGTCAGAGGGATATGCATATGCATTTCTGGACTTTTTCTGGGTGTGCCACCTGGGCATACACATTTCCATTTACCTGTTTGTAAAGATTTGTGAGCTGAAGGAGCAGGTTAACTTTATGGTGAGTGATCTTATTATCAGAGCATGAACGAGGGCAAAAATCCTTTTTAAAGTAAATGGATTTGCATTAACGCAAAAGTGGTGTCAATGAGGACAGGAACTGCCATCTCTTCCTATGGGAGGTCAAGCTTTCTTCTCTATATTCTGGATCACTGGAGGTAAAAATGAGCATGTTTCAAGCTTTGGTACTAAGCAAATTTGCAAGGGAAGGTCTAACACAAACCCCTTTCTTCTTGGCATGGGAAATGAAGCAAACCTAAGCACTGCCACCAGGTAAAGTGGATAAAGACATATTCTTGCCTGCCTGGTCTTGGGATTTAGTCACATATGAAATGCTGAGTTTCATAGGAACATATAATGGTTTGGATTGGAAAGGACCTTAAAGACCATCCACCTCCAACCCCCCCTGACATGGGCAGGGATGTTTCCCACTGGATCAGGGTGCTCCAAGCCCCATCCAACCTGGCCTTGAACACCTCCAGGGATGGGACATCTACAATTTCCCTGGGCAACTCATGCCAGTGGCTCACCTCTTTCACAGTAAAAAAATTCTTCCTAATAGCTAATATAAATTTCCCCTCTTTCAGCTTAAACCCACCACTCGTCATCCCATTACTAAACTCCCTGACAAAGATCTTTCCCATAGGCCCCCTTTAAGTACTGGAAAGCTACTATAAGGTCTCCTCGGAGCCTTCTCTCCTCTAAGCTAAACCAGCCCAACTCTCTCAGCCTGTCCTTATATGGGAGGACAAAGAGTTTGCTCCATTTCAGTCACATTGAAGATTGCTGTCTTGTCACTTCATTGTTTTCTGCCTTGTTAGCTCATTTAAACATTATGGATGCTACTTAGGGAAGAAGCCAAGGTGAAAAATTACAGATCCTAACTAGACTTGCAGATCCTAACTAGACTCCTTTGCTCCCCACATTTTGTGGTAAGGCACAGGAGCTGTATGTGATGAAAATGCCCCAAAGACCTTTCCCTCTGACTATAAATGCAGTTTATCCAAATTAGCCGCTAACCTCTTTCTTCTGTGACCTTTTCCCCCCTGCTTTCCTCTCACCCCCCTCTGACAAGTCCCACCTCTCTCATGAGTTCATTATTTTGAAGAACCTGTGCTGATGCAAGCCAGTGGAGGTCAATTAAAGAAAAGACTGAACAGCAAGATGTTTCCTAGTGAGGCACCAGCTTCCTCTCCAGTGAATAGAGCTTAAGTTTTACCAGGGCTGGAATTTAATGGGAGCAAAGATTGCAGATTACTGCATGGATTTTAAGAAATAGCCATATCTCATCACTTTGATTGTCGCAATTACTGCTATGAGCTTTTTTTAGTTTTGGAGCTAGACCTCCAGCAAAAATAAGCTGTTGACAGTAGGGGATAGGAAGCAGTAAACAGCTCTAGGGAAACAGAGAGCATGATGCTATTTGAGACAAGAGAAGGCAGGAAAAGTAGAGTTTTGTTTCTCTTTGCAAGTGATTTGTAACATGTTCTGTTAATTTAGGCTGTGATTCCCTGTCTGTAATGGAAGTCCTCAGGGGGAGTTCAGGTTTGTGTTAATTGCCTTGGTGCTCGGTCAAATTCACCGTGGTTCAGAGAGGATAAATTCTTAGTAGTAATTCCTGGGTGCCCAGATCTCCTCATGGAGGGCACCTGCCTGCTACCTTTCTCCCACAGTGCCTCTGCAGATTAATATTCCTGGAATGGGCTTATGGACCAAGACCAGTGCTCAGACAAATACCCTCCCACATGGCCCTCCACTCAAACAGACCTGCCCAGTGGGTCCCAAGGGGCAGGGAGAGGGAGCATGGGGTGGCTGGATGTGCAGAACCCATCGATGAGTACCTCAGGTGACAGGTGAATATGCTTCACTTCTCCTTCATCAGGCAATAGGGACGTGAGCTACAGAGAAACTGGACCAAGCAGCATTTGCCTCATTTTTGTTCTTTGAATGGCAGCTACTTCCTATATCCAGTTAATTTGGAGTTAGCTGAGTCTGAGAGGATAAAAACTGCTTAAAGGAGCAGCTGATTATAGGTCACTTGATTTTAAAGAATTTTTTCATTTTAGAAATTACCTGTCCAGATGATGAATTCTACTGGATATTTATTGCTGACTTTAATAAGGAATCAAGGCCTAGCAAGGTAATCTGACTTATTGGAGCACGTCATGTTACAACTTATCATCATAATGCTGTAACAAAATGTCAGTGCTGAAGGAATTTTAAGAACAGCTTTTTAATGGATGAATTGGGTTATTCCCTTGGAGTTGGAATAACACCACCAAAATAATCATGGACAGTAGCAGTTTCTCTAGTCCAAGGTCAGAAGTCTTTTCAGCAGCTTCTGCAGAATCACCTTTCCTACTTCTTACCAACTACACACAGTTAAGAGGAGGCAAAGTGGCATACTTTCCTTAGGTTGGATTTACCCTGTAGGCTTGTCTGTACATTAAAAATCAGCACAAACAGAAAGGTCTGCTGGGCAAAACACTTGCTGTGCTCAATTAAACTTCTTCTTGATCTGAGGTTTAAGATCCCTTGGTAATAAGACTTCAGTACAAATCGACAGAAGGAGCCTGCTACTGCTGTAGACACAACGACACATCTGGGACAGGCTTGTGAAAGACAGGGTTAGGGAATAACAAGTTTTTGCAGGATTCACTAGGTGGTTGGCATTTCTAGTTGTTATCTATCCAATTGCACAGTTAATTCATTTCTTTCCTCTAGTGATATATGAGCTTTCATACCACTATATGTGGCAGGTGTAAACAAAAATTGTTGTTAGACAAGTTCTGTGGTTCTTTCATTAGAATTACAGTGTGTCACTATAAAAATTTACAATAGTTTGAAAAGATGATCAAAATGAAAAAATGCTAAATATGTTGATACCAGCCTCACAAAAGTGGGGAAAAAAAAATAAAAGGAAATGTGACAGGGAACAGTGGTATGAACATTAAAGAGTTGCCTGCCAAAGGTGTGGACTGATGTAGCTCTCACTGTTGCTCCTACCTAAAAGTGTAACTGTGACAAAGAAAGAAATATCCTAGAAGATTGCTGAGGTTTCAGGGAGCGGACACTGCTGTAATGCTGTAACAGTTTGGGTATTTTAGTTTAGCAAGTAGCTGTGAGCTCTGCTTGCAGCAGACCATTTGTGTGCTTTGTAACTTTCCTACAAAATAGCGGAGGATGTGAACTGTACAGAGATAATGCCAGCTGGGTTAGGAAGTCTCCAGTTCTTAGGCAGCAGATTGTATGGGTAGTTTTGTTTTTTATCTACTACAACTGTTCATCAGATGGCATAAAGCTTTGGATTAGATTCCTGTACGTGCTTACTCTTTGGTGTACAGGGAAATAAAAAACCTGGTAAAATGGTATTTCTAACCTTTGCGCAGAGCTTAAGTCCTATGAAACATCTGCAATGCAGTTAGGATCTTTTCTTTCAGTCAGTGCTATAAGAAGATGGGAGAACATTCTTGCCATTGTTATAAAGAATTAAGTGTTTTAAAAATAATATTATAGCTCTCTGGGTTGCATTCTTAGTTCCAGCAGACAACAGCAGTATCACTCCATTGGCAATGGAGAACTCTGCTGATTTACACGAGCTGAGTACAAGGCATGAGATTTTTTTAACCATGAAAGAAAAAGCAGTGCAGCTCTCTGAATATAACCTTTGCATGTATATATATTCACAGCTCTTTCCTTGTCATTATTTATCACATGAAATCTTACTAACACATACGTCAAAATGATTAAGCCACCTAAAGCATACAGCAAAGGTTTGGAGCTGCTTCATGAGCATGTGAATTTTTAGTGGGCTTTCTCTGGAGAAAGGAAAGATATCAATGGTGAAATAACAGCATGGATTGTTGACTATGTATATTAGGGTATTTGTAGACATGTACAACAGCTGTGAAACTGAATGTTTCCATCTGAAATGACTGTTCTTTAGTTTTAAGAGTAAATGACTTTCAAATGGGAGGAAAAGCAAAATGAAACCATGCTGTTTTGTTTGCCCTTCCCTGCTTATACAAGATTGTCTTCTGTACACTATAGACCATTTTGCACATACTTGTGTCTGTTTTAAGTGTCTCAAGTAACAAACCCTCTTTCCAGAAAGTTTATTTACCAGTTTTATGCTTTTTTATAGGATGGAATTTTAAAATGCCATCAGGTTTGTTTTAACTTTGTTTGCTTTGTAATGGCTGCAGAAGCTGTTGCATTTACATGGAAGAGGGTTAGACCAATGCTAGCCTCTGTATCCTTCATTGGTCAAAGCTCCCACAGTTATAAAGGATAGATCTTCTTTTCTCCTGTTTCAAAATCTTATCAGCAATAGCCTGCAATATGGTTCCCTTCACTCTGTGGAATTGCACTCTAAAACATTGGTGGCTTAAAGATTTCTTTTAAGACTTGTTTCACGTTCTACTTTTGAAAATGATGCTGAGGGAAAGGACAAAGGCAAACATCTGTGCAGTAGGGAGAAAGTTACAGCAGTGTCAAAATAGGATCAAAGTTGCTTCTCACCTTACGTGTTAATCTTCTCTTTATCTCTCGTTTTTCCTCCTGCTCCTCTTGCTCATTCCGGGCTGTAAAAGATTTACAAGGATCTCAGGCTGTGGACTCAACAGGCATGCACAGTATGCAAGAAAATAAGCCTCTCCATCAGTGCATTAATGTTTCAGGACCTCTCTGATGCAGACTGTGTCCTTCTAGGGGTTGTGAACCATCTTGATCTGTAGCTACTACACTTTTTCACACACTTCATAAAACATCTACAGCCTCCTTTCTTTCCCTGTGTTGACACCTCTTCATGTGTGTCACTTTCTAGAAGGAGCAGGCAGAGAGCCAGCTCTTCAGAAACTGTTATCTATGTTACGTCCCTCCACAGAGGGGATTCAGCTACCATACGGTGGGATTCTGTGAAGCTGCAAGGTCAATGGTTGGAAAGGAAACACTTGCTCCCCCCTCCCCATCTACAGTGTAGTTTCTCTGCATCTAGTCTTTGCAGAGAATGGAAGGAAAACTTAGAGCAGGACAGCCAGGCAAAATCTGCAACTTCCCATGACCTGAGCAGAGGAAGGAGAGAGTGTCCTTCCATCATGAGCTTTCACAGCATTGCAATGGAGCGTAAAAGAAGAACATCCTAGGGCAATGCACTTTCAACATTAAGCAAAAAGATCACGTGTTACAGGTCTTACCAGGGCAAGCCTCCATCATTATCCCTCATGAAGACAATAACATGTGAGTACACTAATTCTTCTTCAGCTTAGGAGCAGGTTGTCATGCATGTGTCTGCACCGAAGTTTTAGTAGAAGTTACTAAAATCCCAGGTTTCTTGGTACTTAGCTCCTAAATCAGTTAGGATCTGCTTCCACTGCTTTGTTGATGGCTGAATTGCTCCTTACTCCAATTGTTCCCATGCATAACAGACAGGAGTAAACACAACTGATCAGCTTTTCCTACAAGTACCCTGTGCCCCGGTGTGATCCAGTTCTCACTCAGGTAGGACTAGCTCAGGCAGCAATAGTTCACTTCATGGGTGATTATGGACCCCAATCTGGGATAAGTGGTTTGATTTAGATTTCCCAGTTTTGAACGGAATTAAATGCAAGTGGGAATCCCATGTTCCTCTCTGCTGACCCTGTGGGAGAAGCAGACATCCCTGACAGAGTGGCAGTGACAAACCAGCAGCTTCTTCAGCCAAGTGACACAGGTCAGCACTCCCACTAACCAACTGGGACAAGTTAAAAATAACACAGGGAGGTCCTAACCCAGTGGAAGCCTGCAAATAATAGAGGAGATGGGAAATTTCAAACCAACACATTCAAATCTGAGGTTTTCACTATAGAGGAATAAGATGTATGGTTCAGAGACCACAGAAATCTCTGAGCAGGTGAGGAGGACTATGCTGGAAGCCAGCTATCTTGCTGCTTAGGATAGTAGAGCTGACAGGTCTACCATGACTGCTTGGTGACTTCAACAGTAGGAAATCTCCACTAAAGTGCACAAAGAGCCAGTCAATGTTATTATGTTTTACAATACACTTTTGATTTTTAAATGCCATTTTACTAAAAATATCACATTTTCTGGGAAAATGAAACTGATACTGGAGTAAAAAGAACAGAAGAGAGCAGGGAGTCACAAATGTATTTTAAAATAATAACTGGAATACCTACGCTGATAAAAATATTTTTCTTCTTTGAGTGGTTCTTGTCCCTACTGGTTGGATTCTCTTCCAGCAATTGCTCCTCCAGCAATTTTGTTTATCCCTTTGTGTCTCAAATTTGGTTCTGCAAATACCTACTCTCAGAAACACAGCCAGTAAGAAATCCAATGCTAGACAGAGCCCACACAGAGTCAGGGTAGAACTGCAAGCAGCCAAGGAGTAATGTATAACACTTAGTTATGGCCACTCATTTTTGTACTTGGTATACAATGTCTATCTTTCCTCCTGAGTTCCCAGCTCAGCCACGCACCTTCAGAGACAGCAGGCTGAAGACCTTAGTCAGGTAAAATCTCGGAATTAGGAATACATTCTCCTCCAAAACCAGAAAGTGAGGGTGGTTGTTTTTTTTTTTTGCTATTTCTTTAAAGTTAAATCATATCAATCTTGTGAAGCTACCTGTTGCTTTATTTTACCTGCTGTGTTCAGGAGATGCTTTGCTTCTGTAGATCCGTGTGTGAGGGTGGGTGGGTTTGGGTGCAATTTCCAGGTCTGATTTCTGTGCCAGTGTTAAATATCCCCCAGTACAGTCTGAGACCCTTGGAGTCAACCGAACCATTATTTTTGTGAGAAATTTACATAACCATGAATTTGCCAGGCTGATAACTGAACTACTTGTACCTACCTAAGAAATAGCATGGGGATGGTTCATGATGGGTATCTGAGGCATCTTTCCTCATAAACTTAGTTAGAAAGTATTAACTGCAAAAAGCGTTCTTTAGTCTTCACACTAACCCTGCAGGTCTGAATCCCTCTCACTACATGCCTCTGACTTAAATAACAGTCAGTGAACTGGGTATACTTCAGTGAAAGACGCTTCAAGCACCAGTGTCCCTGTTCTACGTTTCTTTGCTGTGGTTGCTGTAACTTTACTGTTGCTACCAGCAAGAACTTGCACAATGGATGCTTTGCCCTTGTAATTTGATAAAGATGGCCACCTCATAACTATTGCAGCAGCATGGATCTAAGAAGCGATCACTTTATCTATTAAGACTGGCTGTCCAACTACATTTTACCTCATTTCTTCCCATCAGAATGGGCAATAATGCAGTTACACCTGTAACAGGAACATCACGGTACCAGACATGACAATTGCATCAAGGAGATTTTTGTTTTAACTGCAGAATAAATCCATTTAGTCTACTTGGAGGCTTGTTGGGATTTCTTTTTTTTGTGTGTGTGTGTTTGTGTTTTTGCAAATTGCTTGACCTGCTTATGCAGTGAATTTGTACTCTTTTCATTATTTTTCCTTATGCCTCTTTTTCTCTAGGCTCCATTATATTTATAATTCTACTTCTTGGGAGCCTAGGCAAAGGACACAAAGTGAGGGCAGCTCTTCCCAGCCATCCTCACCAGTGCCAGGGTGCTGTTCACTGGTCACGCACCAATGCCAGCTGGCGCATGACACATGTTGGGTCATGCTGGTGGCAAGTGCCGGGATGACAACATGAGCTGCCCAGAGAATTGGCCTCTGTCCCTCCTCGCCTCAGCCTGGCATCAGTCACGTTGCAGGTTCACCCTCTTCCAGCTGTTCTGCTGCTCACAACCCCCTGCCATGAGACAGTCATATCTGGACGTGCCACCTATTTTCCCAGTTACTGCTCTTGACTTTGTCCAGCTGCCAGGCACTGGAGTTAAGAGTAGATGGTAGGAGCACAGCTATCAAAAGGGGGCTGGCCTCAAACAAATGGCTTTCATGGCAGGTTTGGGCTCACTTACAGAGCTCTGATGTCCAGTCTTTTCTCCTCTTTGCATTGAGAATGGTATCTCTCTCTTTCTCTTTGTCTGCCACATGTAACAATATGAACAGGCAAAGAAAACCCTGGTTGAGTGTTAATACTTTTATTAACTGGCTAGGAATTTGATTCTGAAGTATTTAATCAATAAATTCTACTAATCTTCAGAGAATTAATCTTTTGTTACCATATTTTAATGATTTGGTACAATGCAGTTATTTGAACAACACGAGGAGGTAAAGTATGGACCCACCTAAGGAGACTTCAGTATTTTAAGGTACCATTTAGGATATTTTTTTCTATACTAATCTTTTAGAATTTCCCTGGAATGATGGATTTGCTAACTTAAAAAGGGAATAACTTGTTCCTTTTGTTTTCTGTTTCCAAACTTCAAAAATTTGATAAACAGCTTTTAAAATTTTTTTATATTCATGCCACTTCAATATGACTAACGAAACTGTTACTTTTTTCCCCTATTCATTCATGACATTAAGAGATTTGTGAGACTCAGTCCCTCTTCCCCTGAAGCTGGTGGCAACTTATCTACTAACTTAACACAGACCAGGCTCTCCACGTGGTATTTTGTCCCTTTAAAACATCATTTAATGATTTTCAGGATCTACCAACAAGTTTTTGGCTGATTTAAAGGAAGAGTTTCAGGGGCAGATTTCAGGGAATTAATACTGGGACACATCGGTTTCTTCTTTTAATTGAATAATGGCTCCATCTAGTCTAGATTGCTGTGAGGATTTTTAGGAAAACTAATCAACCCATGTCTTTACTAACTTAAAACAGGATGCTGATCTGTGTAAGAGCCGCTTAAAGGCTTTTCAGAATGACCAAGCCTCTGTTTGTAATAGGACTTAAAAAAAAAAATCAGTGTCTGTTCCCCCCTCCCCAGATTGTTCATTCTTGTGAATTTACTGACTCTGATTTTAAAGAATTGTTTCTACAGCTCTAGGTGTTGCTAGACTGGCACATTCATTTGCATTTATGATGCACTTTATTATTATTAATGATACACGTAAAGAATAGGCGATGTTTTATAAATAAACACCCAACAAACATCTAAGCTAGCCCTAACTAACTGGATTCAGGTTAAACATCAGCAGTATATAAGGACTTACGTTTCAGTATGTTCCTCTGCTCCAATTCTTCAGCAGTTGGTCTCTGGCTCAGTCGTCTGCGGAAAAAGTCCAAGATCAGTTTTTGGACCATATCACATTCTCCACAGTTCTCTGTCTTCAAGAGTTATTTTGGGGTGTGAAAGGCAGAGCAGAAAGCACTGACACTGCTCCATTATGTACTTGGTACGCCCAGACCATGTGTGACACAGACCATGCTTCACTTTCACAGTTTCCTCTGTTTTCAGCTCATCAAAGACAAAACTTGTTTTGTCATCTTAGGCATGACTCTTCCACTCCTACCCCAGGCAGAGCTGCTGAAAGCTAAGCTACACAGATGTCTCCACTTAATTTCCTTCCTCCCATTCCTGCTTCCTGACTCGTGCAGGCATTTCCAGCTAAGACCCAGCTAACCCCCTCATTGCCCTCTTGCCAGCCTCCTGACTGTGCCCTGTTTGTTCAGTTTATGAACACACAGACAGTCTACAGTAAAAACAAGGGATGGTTTGGCAGTGCTGAGGGCGAACAATAGCAGCTCTCCTCCTCCTCTGAACCCTCAATACTGTCCTCCTCTCATAGCTTTTATCAAATCTTATATTGAAGGATCAGCATGACTTGTTAGTCAACCTATATGTAATAGGGTCACAACAAACACAATCTAATTACAAATGGGGACCCTGAGAAATGGTCTGACTATTCAGAATACAAATCAAGGGAGAGAAGCACAAAGGGGTCTTTGGAAAACAAACTAAACCAGAGAGATGACATCAGAAGTCAGTACTGTTGGGCCTCCTCATACTCTCTTCCGAGTCAATGGGAGTTTTGTCAATGATGCCAGTGATGAGACAGAGCCTCCTCTTCCTTCAGATGTGGTCATTCAGAGACGTTCCCAACTTAAGGTCCCCAGTCTCTGCCATTTGGATCACCAGCTCCCCTGTGAAGAACTGGTTACTGATAGGAAATGTGATATGAATGATGGCCGCTTGGCTTCATCTTCTGCAATGAATGCTTCCCCTGACTTGGGGCACAGAAGTTCACTGAAAAAGAGCTGTATCTGCAGGGTTGAATAAAGTACATCTGACAACAGCTCCACACAACAGAGGGGCTGAGCCACTGCTGAAAGCTGTGCACACATCCCCAGCCTTCTCCAAAACCAGGAGCTCACCCGTGCACCAGTTCAATACCCCTGCCCCTCACATTGTGCATGATGCACAGGCCTGATTGGGGTGGGGAAGAGCCCACCCCTTGCACCAACTGTATGAATACAGAAGTGCTACAGCTGACTAGCTAACTGACTTCATATAGCCTGAAGATTTCCATCAGCAGAGGTGATACCAGTCATATGTCCTTTTGGGCCACTTTACACTATGAAACCAAACAGCAGGACCTGGCACTATTCCAGTGGAGAACTTGGAATCATTAGCTTTGTCTCCTTCCCAAGGCACATTGAACATTTATCTAATCGGAAAAGTGTTGAAAGGGACAGAAACTCATCCTTAATTCAGAAGTAAAGAATGTCTGCAGAGTACTTCAAAGACAGTGCTATTTAAGTGCTTGCTATTACAGTCTTTAAGATAGAGTAGGTATTGCTAATGGGAGACCACCTTAGGATTATGAAGCAATTAAAACTACTTTATTTCTAGCAGCACATGAGAATCAAAGAGAAAAAGTTGCCACTCTTAGGCCCACCATGTGTATCTGCAGAAATTGAGTTTATACAATGGTGTTAATCCATCTCACTGTGTTGCTTTTCAGAAGGATTCATCAGAGAAATGTTAAGTACGGACTCCAGCCATCCAAGTATGCAGCTGCTTCAATAGAAACAAACATCACACAACAAGTAAAAAGAGAAATTAGTCTGAAAAGAATGCTCCTGAATATGTCCTTCCCTTTCCAAGAAAAAATGGATTGAAGGACTCAACTATCAGTTCTGTCAAGAACAGTTCGTGCTGGAGAATTTCTAAAAAAGGAAGAAATTTCATCTATCTACATAGCTGATTTAGAAAAAGGACTATGTCTTCCATGTGTTTACTGGGGTGCCTGCCATAAAGCAGATGCATTTAAGCAAAGCTTTCACTTCTCTATGTCATGGCTTCCACACAAGAGGAGAGAGATTTCCTCCAATTATGCACTTGGCACTATATGCACCCTCTACTCCCGTGCTGCTCAGGGACCTATAGACTGCGGAATTCTTCCCCATGCTTCCTGGTGGAGTCCCTAGTGAAAGGCAGTCAAGAATATCTGTCTTCCTCACTGTCAGTCAAATTATTTTATAGATCCCATTATCCACCCTTGTTAGGCTGCAAAGTGCTCCCGCCTAAATCATGACCACCATTCTCAAGCAATGCACTTACATGGTAGAAAAAGCCATGATGCTTTAAGTAGATTCATTTTGGAGATCTGAAGCTATCTGCATTGCTAAGTTGTTGATCACTTATGGACTTATACAAACCCAAGAATTTTTAATAGCAGTAAGAAAAGATGAGGCACCCTTGTAGCTCTTATAATGCAGGCAGTCAAGCACAGCTGGAGGATGAAGAAAGTAATGAATAGAAGCTGTGGATGTTCCTGGCCTACAGCATCAGTTACTGCTTTCATCTCCATGAACTGCTGTTACGCCCCCACTTCCATCATACTTCTAGACTGACTGAGACTCTTCCTGCTCCCCATCATGAGTCCCTCCTTGATGAGCTCTTCAAACAAAGCCAGCCCCTTCCTCAGCCCTTCTCTTCCAAGCTTTCACAATTATATCTTTTCTCAGGCTCTTGCATTTTTCATTTAATACTCTTTTTTTTGTGACAGTGACTTCTGCTCCCAAACTATCTTTGGGTTTTACAAACAACTCCCTCAGCTCCTCAGAACAGCGTCATCTCAGTTCTTTTTTCTTGCCTCTTAACTTCCAGGTTTGGCAGATGTCAAACAGCTGTTAGCATTACTGTCTTTGAGAATCTTGATACTAGTTACAGATTCTGTAAATCAAGAAATGTAAGCAGTTTTTGCATTGTTACCACAGTTGCAAAGATACATTTTTTTTTCCACACTAAATTTCAGTATACTGTCTCCAGTGTGCCTTTCTGATCTTGGCAAACACCAGGTGTGGCCCTTGCCCTCTTCTATCTTGTCTCCAGTGCT
Organism: Piaya cayana; assembly: GCA_013389865.1. NCBI lineage: Eukaryota > Metazoa > Chordata > Aves > Cuculiformes > Coccyzidae > Piaya > Piaya cayana. The sequence goes on along the minus strand of WAAB01018579.1, from coordinate 101,380 downwards.
GCCCAGAATAAAAAAATACTAATGAAGACCACCTAGCTTGCAGAGGTCGATTTAAGTGGTTTGATTGCTGGATTGATGCTGTGCTTTATTTCATCTGACTTCACAGGGCCGCATCAGGCTGTCAAAGGGCTAGAGGTCAGGAAACAAGTGTCTCATTAGCAGCACAATGAGAATAAACAGAAGAAAAATGGAGGTGAGGAAAGAGCCTGGTGCAACAGCAAAGACCAGATCTACTTGTGAAAACTGGAAGAACTGGGTGGGATATGTGGGGCTGCAGCTGATCAGAAGTGTAACTGGCTGTTTCATGAAGCTGTATGAGCATAGATGTCTAAACAGGGAATAGGCAAGTCAGGCCTTAAAAAGTAACAACCTTTAGCAGCACTTTCTGCATCTAAAATTTCCTCTGTGAACACAGAATCATAGAATGGGTTGGGCTGGAAGGAACCTTAAAGACCATTCAGTTCCAACCCCCTTGCCACCTTCCACTAGATCAGGTAGCTCAAAGCCCTATCCAACCTGGCCTTGAATTCCTCCAGGGATGGGTTCATGACTTCTTTGTGCAACCTGTTTCACAGCAACATGCTTGACCTTCACTGTGCCATTCATCCTGTTCTGCATTAAGCTTCAGGTATTCAATGAGATAGGAAAGTTTAGTTGTTGTATCTTGTGCTTTGCAATGTATTGCCTAGTTTATTCTTCAAATGTTTTTGCAATAATGCTAATAGTGGTTTTTGCAAGTACATGAACAAAAGCTTTACTACAAAGAAAACTTTCCTAAGATTTATGATGATACAAAGCCTTGCTGAGATTTCACTGAAAAAATAATATCCAAATGAGATTGTCAGTGAAAAGTAAAACAGATTGCTCACATTTACAAAGATAAACTTGACAGCAAACCAATTTTCTAAATGAATTCCCTGCATGATCTCCTAGTGTTAGAACTACATAACGAGAGCTGAGCAGCTTTTTGTAAGGACATTGTGTAGTGGGTTGTTTTTTACTTTTGTTGTGATTTGTTTTTTAATTCAACTCTGGGCTGGGCTGGGTGCATCATGGTGTATGAGTAAGAGTTAGAGGGCAGCAGGGGCAATCATGCAAAATCAATTGCTGTAGACCTAAAATACTGGTTGGTGGGGGTGTAATCTCTTCAGGGAGCCAGAGAAAAGAAAGGCATCATTTTCACTGATGGATGTTACAGTTTGGAGCTTGCCCAGCAAATTAAGAACTGAGAATACAAAGTTTCTGATCCATGCTGCAGCATCCTGCAGGAGCAATAAAAGGAAGAACTGGCTGCACCTCTCCCCAGGCAATACAAAGCACACAAACCAAGAGCCCACACAGTGATGCTTACCCTGCTTTGCAGTGTGGTCATACCCAGAGGGCTCTCAGGACAGCAGCCAACTAGTTGTGGGGCTGAGGGTTAGAATTTTGCAGCCCTTTTGTCTCGTAGCACCTTGGAAGCAAGGTGATCCTGGCTGCCTAAGATGTCCCCTGCTAGAAGCCATGGGTAGTCTCTCCTTCATTTCTTGTATTGTTGTGAATGAGCTCTGGGAAAGAGCTGGTTAGTGCCTCCAGATTGTTGTTATGTGAACAAGATTGTGCTGCGTATGTATTTTCTGGGTACCAGGAATTAGTCTTTGCTTTTGCCCAGAGGGCAAGAAAATTGAAGAGCTTAGTGTGAGGTCATCTGTAAGTACAATGGCTGGAAACAGTACATGGCTTGCTGGAAAATCACCCTTTGTATACTTGCAGGGCTTATTAACTCTGAGTGTTTGCAGATACAAAAGGCAGAACCCAGCAACTCTCCAGTGCTTTAATGGTGACATCTGGTATGCATGACCCAAAAGCAGGACTGATGGGCAAACAGGTCATCGGTCATCACAACATGGCCTGCAGCAGTATGGTGAAGTGTCCCAGAACATCACCAAAACATCTCTGAGCCCAGCCATGCTCACACAGTTATTCCTAATGACCTAAGTCACCCTGATATGTAATAACTTCTGAGCACAGTGGGGCAGAACCTCTGGAGCAACTCCTGAACTCCTCTTTTTACTGAGTTGCAACTCAGTTCATACCACCCAAGAGATTGCTCTAAGAGAGGATTATATCTGACCTGAGCACACGAGAAGCCAGCTGCTACAAAGAACTACTTGTCACATTGATCTTCAGTGGGCATAAATGAGCACAAATAAGGCCAGCAGAATTGCACTGATTTATATCAGCTACATAATTCAACATGAGGAAAATTCAATGGGAGTAAAGAAAGAGTCTTACTATTGCTTAACTTAGCTTGATTTCCCAATAATAGCGCTAATAGCAAAGCAATATTGATGAAGTATAGGCTACCAGGGGTTGTTTGCACTCCCATGCCAAGTACATAAAATTAATTGGAAGAGGAAAACAGAGGAAAAGAAAATCTTGTATATGCTTCTGTCAGTTAACCGTTAGCAGAGGGCAGGAATGAACTACCTCCATTCCTTACATTGCTGCACAATGAGCAAAATATATTTGTAAGCCCAGAGGTTTACTTTCTCCGAAGTATAAGCCCAGATGTTGCCACCCGGACTGTAGTGTCTGCAGAGAATTTTCTTTCTGCTATCAGGATTTATAAAATGGGTTTAAATACAGTTTCACCAATAAGCAAATAAACTGAAGGTGTATTAGATAGAAAACCTCTAGCCAAAGAAGCAAATGTAAGAATTTTGCACCATTAAAATTCCTGTACTAGATTCCATTAAGATGTTGGCTAATTTGTAGGATATATTATATCTTCCTTTAAGCTCTTTCCTGTGTGACAAGCCTCCTGGTAACAGTCATGTTAATACACCTTATAACTCCTTTTCCTGAGATATTAAGGCAATAAAACCATAAGGAGTGTTTGCCAAGAGTCACTTACAATATAATGACTCCTTTCCACTTCCCTGTTGATTTTAAACATTCAGCCCCTGGGTGGTGCTTCTGCGGCTAAGGAGAAGCCTATGGCAGTGACTAGAGCAGACCAAAGCAGGCAGACATTCCTGTTCATCCCTGGGAAAATGGGTGAAGCATCACTGAGACAGAGCTGAGATAAGAACTAGTTAGACGATTTTGGTAGAAATTGCTTACTGTTGGTGAAAATTTAAAACCTGCTAAGTATCAGCTAAAGATCTAAGTACTTCCTGATGGTTCCTTGGCGGTGAAGTACTTCTGTTGCCTCAGCATCCCAGTTTGTTCCCTGGGCTGGACCACCTGGTCCAGCATAACTACAACAGTCCCATGTCCAGGAGGAGAGAGGCAATGGTTTTGCTCAGCAGTTCCTAGTGCACCACAAGAAACAGAGCAATCTGGCACACGAATCAACTGAGTAACAGTTCCCATAACACATCTGCAGTCATGCATCCAGCTGGGCTCTGCAGGAAAATCAGATTTTCAACTAAAATTATTCAGATTTTAATTTAGGTTCTAAGCAGTCTTTTACTACCCTCAACATTATGCTTAGCCCAGACTTGGTTTTGTGTTGAGAAATAGATTCAATATAAACTTCAAAGCACCCTCTAGTCTAGATTGTCGTCAAGATTTTTAGGAAACTTAATCAGAAAATTTTTTGCTTGCTCAGGCATCTGTGGATAGTGAAAAAATTAACCAACCTGGCCCTTTATTTAAAACTCTAAACCTGGCTAATTTGTTTTCTCATTCTTGACTCATAGCTTAAATAATGCAATCTTTTCTGTTTCAGCTGACTGCAGGATTGATTTATTATGATTCTGATTTACTCTGGGGAAAGTTACAAGCTCCCTTAAGAAAGAAGGCTACTCAGACTTGGTCTCCTGGAGAAAATGAATTGTATTAAAAAATGTAGATTTTCTCAATTCATTATGTCCGTGCAAAGTTAAAAACCTGACCTATCATATACATAAATATTTCTTTAAAATACTCCACCAAAGCAGAATTATCTTGGGCCATGAACTCTCTATTTTGTTAAAAGAAATAAAGGAATGACTAGATATTGCTGTGACTCCTAGCAGAACCAGATTTATAGCTGTGTGACTAACAACATAACCAAGCCATCAATCTTTCAGACCACAGTATCACAATGCAGACACCTGTATTATTCCAAGAAATTACTTAGTTTCTTATTATATTCTAAAGGTAAAGCCAAGTAGTACTAGCCACATAAATTGATATTTCAACGCCCTTTTCAGTAATACTAACTTCAAAATGCCCAAAGGTCACGCAAGATCATGTCTCACACCTCAAGCTCTAAAATGGAGCCTCCTCTGTTTCATTACTATACTGCTTCATTAACCTCAAACCTTTCAGCTAAATTCTGGTTGTTCTCATAAAATACCATTATGAAAGTTTAAGTGATTTAAAGAAAAGGGCATTGTGGAATTAAGATAGTTACAACCCATGAGTTTTTCAGCGTTAATTCTCAAATCTCTTATACCTTATCCCAAGAATAAAATACATAACAACTGCAGTAGGTAACAAAGAACCATCTTTTTTAGAGGAGGGAATTAATTATGTATCTAATTCAAGGATATATTTTTGGAACAATAAAAATGGGATGTTTTTGAGTACTAGAAATCCAGAGGGAAAAATGTACCAAATGCTGGCTGAAAATCTGAAGCATGCCAGAAAAAACAGATGGATGTTAGGATCTATTGTAACAAAGAAAAAAATGTTCTAAAATGTTAGCAATTGTCCTTCTGTTGTCTGTACAGCATTGTTAGAAGACACTTGCTTCTCCAAAAGTAATAATGTTGAACCAAAACCTGATTGTTGACAGCTAAAAGATCATAACTCGCAGTTCAAGGTCAATTTGTGAATGACTTGAATAAAATGGTACTATGATAATATATCTGAGCTGAACAGATATGGTTGCTATGTATAGGCATTATTGCATCTGTTTTATTTTAAAATCCCTTTTCTTTATAGTAATGTGGTATTGTGTCTATGAACAAATATACAGCAACAAATCTTTAAAGTTGACTTTTTGAAGGAAAAATCCAGATGTTAAACCTTAGAAACATTATTTGCCTTACTCTTTATAGTAAGTTGCCTTCTATAGTTAGATACAATATTCTTTTCCTCCAAAGACTAATCTTTGGAGGGTTCTGCCACCTTCTGCACTTACCCAGTCTTGAGGTGTCACCTTGTATTTGGAAGATCTGTAGGAGACTAGATCATCACTAATACATTTATTTGTAAAGGTGCCCCCATTCTGCTGCTGCTGAAGGTCTTCCTGGACTGTAGTATGGACTATGCTGCTAAAGAGCAGACCTTAAGTAGGGGCCCAGACCCCTTCAGTGTCTGTCACCCAACCAAGCCAGTAGGGATTGGAATTGTGATACTCACTCCCTGGTGTTATTTGCAACTTGGATTAAACACATTTGGGGTATTCATCTAGTCTCCAGGACATAGATGCTTCTTAACGTAAAAGTCACACTCTTAAAAGCAGAGCCACTGCCAAGCAAGAGCGAGAATAGTGGAGCTCCCTTCCCTCTTGGCATATGCCCTTGACTTGATTCCTGCTGCTCAGGGAAGCTTGCATGGTTCAGCATGGTTTTAATCAGGAATAAAGCAGTAAGCTATTCCTGCGCATGTGTGATGGCCTCAGAATGGAGAGAGGAAGCAATGCTTAGGCAGGAAGAAAGTTTACAGGACCAAAGAAAAAACTAGAGGCTGAGGGATGACAATGGGAGCACAGCCTCACTCCCCAAAACCTCCCCAACCCTCTAAAACCCTACTGATGTTTCCCAGTGCCACAGGTCCTCATCTGACAAATCTGCTGCCACAAAAGTTGGCCTATGCTGAGAAGAAGCTGCTGGCTCTGAGAAATGCTGAAGCATGCAATGAAGGAACCAACTCCCCTATATTTAGCTCGTGTGAAGTTCAGACCTCCTGATGGGCCTTTGTGGACCACAGTGACTGTGCATAGTTTGTGCATCGGCAGATATCAGACGTTTCTAGCACCGTTGGTATGAAATTTTCCTAATTAAAAATACATCAGGACACCTAACTTCTTATTTACGTATACATGGGCACATCTGTAATCCTAAAATACCAGGCCAGGGACATTTAAAACACGTGAACGAATCAGTTTTGGTTGGCAGCCCAAATAATCTGCGACCATCATGGCAAATTTCAGTCCAAAATGCAAAAAGGTGTTTGGTTTAACAACGGAAACTTGGTTGAAGAGCTTCACCAGCTTGCAGACAGCAAGCTCTACACTAGTAGGACCAACCTGAAAAAGCCTCCTCTGTTACTGCAGCAACTACAGACTGCTCAAGGAATGGAGAGAAACTCTGTATACCCCCTGATCATGTGAGGTTGCTATATACCAGTGCCAGCATGAAGGGAGGCAAACAAAGAATACTGCAGAAATCAAATTCATCTAGAAACAGGTGCTTCATGTTGGTAATATCAAAAAAGAAGCAGCTTATCCACTTTCTAAGAAATGAATCAAAAGCTAAAATACTCAGTGACTCGGAACAGCCACAGCACAGCAATTCCAAATAAATGCTTTTATAACAGAAGTTGGCAGTGTTAGCAATGCAAAACCATGATATTTCTGTTTCTGGGAGAAAAAATGGAAATAGCACGGTGTCCACAATTTGTCTTGTTATTGAAGTGAAAATTTCTGGAAGTGAATAAATTTGAGAGCTTTAAGAGTTATTAACTATTTTGAGCCAGGGAGATTTCAGCCCCCCAGACTTCAAGAAAGACAACTAAGATATAACAGTGAATTATTGCAGAGGGTTATGACTTAAAATCTTCATGCAAAGATTAAGAATCAGATCTCAGTGAAACGTTTCTGATAAATAGTAAAATTGCCATGAGTTCCAGCAGGTCTGAAATTATCCATGAGGTGAGGTCAAACTTAGTGAATAGTTTCAGCTGAGAAAACCAATTCACTAGACATACTTTCCTTAAAAAGAAAAAGTTTGAAAAGCATTGAAAAATGCATTGGACAAAAACATGACTTACATTAATAGCTTTACATGCTAGTTTTCAGTTTGCAACAAAAAAAATAATGCCTTGATTTGCTATTTTATTCCATTTTCCCTATCTCACTTGTTAATTATTTTGTCCCATTTTGAGTATCAAATGCAAAAAAATCCCTTTTTTCAGTGAGCTGCAGTAGGTACAACACTTCTTGCAGCACCTGCTACGGTAATTGCAAGCACAAATCTACTGAAGCAGGCTACCAGGAGAGCTCTCCCCAATAACGATGGTGCCAGCTGCAGGGCAAATGTCTGGGTTGATCCTAGACATTTAATGGTCACATGTGGATCTGTGACACATGCTGATCAGACTCAGTCTTTGCATAGCTTTTACAATGCTGACTCTTCTGAATCTGCATCACTGTTTGTGAATTCAGTTCTTACCATAGAACCATAGAATGGCTTTGGTTGGAAGAAGCCTTAAAGATCATCCAGTTCCAACTCCTGTGCCTTGGGCAGGGACACCTTCCACTAGACCAGGTTGCTCAAAGCCTCATCTAACTTGGTCTGGAACACCTCCAAGTATGGGGCATTCATGACTTCTCTGGACAACTTGTGATTCACCACTGTCACAGTGAAAAATTCTAAATCTCCCCAATTCTAATCTCCCCAATTCTAAATCTCCCCAATTTCAGCCTAAAATCATTATCCTTTGCCTTGTCACTGTGCTTCCTGATAAAGAGCCTCTTCCCAGCTTTCTAGAGAATTTAATGCTTTACCACCCTACCAAGAGATTTTTCCATTGCATAAATTCCCACTTTGTTCAAAAACACAACTTGGCCCCTTCCAGCTGGTGTGTATTTAACACCTTCACTGCCAGTGACTACTTTTGCCTCCATGTATTAGCAAAGTCCAGAAATATTTTTTTTTAAATTGTAGCATCTCATGGAACATCAATGAAAACATGCTGCATCAGAGACAGAAAATACAAAAAATGGTTACTTTTTTTTTTAAGGAAAGAAATCATTCACCTGGTTACAGCTAAAAATGCCTGTGCCCTAGGAAATTGCACAGTTGTTATTCTGACAAGATACTAGACACAATTTGCTCACAGTTTTATCACCACCTTTAAGTTTAAATCTAGTGGTCTAAAAGCATGAAAAGATATTTTTGACCCAGGAGAATTCTTTTGCCATCTGCATTTTCTTCTCTCAAAGTTACTTGGGTGCACATAATTACCTAGAGGCTAAATTTGGTTCATAAACTGATAATCTTCTTTTTGGTGTTGTTGCTTCATAAGTACTTCCCCAGCAAAAGAAATGGAATGTTACAAAGAGGTTTATTACATTGAATAAGGAATCAGCAGAAGGAATCCATAATCTCCAAAGTAACTAAGATCCTATTTCCAGGCAAATACTCTTAACTTCAAAATAAATGAAAAAAATCCCCCATGAAACAAAACACTTCCAGAGAGACATAAACCCCCCACGTGATACACTGAACAGGCTGTAGCCTTTTTTCTTCTTCTGTGCAGTGTAATATCAACTTTTTACATTTTCTCCCTTTCGAGAGCTCAGGTCAACATCTAGTGAAGTTTCTGCACTCTAAGTTTTCTAATATCAGGTGCCTGCACTCTTGCCAGCACATTCCCCAGCTCCCCCTGATACTTTATCAATATAAAAACTTGCTTCATTATCACAGTCTAGCTGCTGAGGGGACCAGTGGCTTTTTTGTTACTTTCTTCCTTAATTAGAGCTGATGCTGAACTAAAGAGGAGGAAGGAATGACCAACAACATCCTCCTTACTCCTTATACAAAATGAGAGGGAAACATGTTCCTAGTGCAGCTGACCTGAAGTGTCATTTCTCCTTTACACTTCAGACACTTCGCTTCTTAAACCCCATGGGGACAGCGTGTTGTAGATGTCTTCCCTGTGGGACTTCAAAAGAGGGTGCTATTAAAATCCAAATTTTTGCAACTGTTTGTCCTCTAAAGGAAGACTGCCTTAAATTGGTGAGTGTTTTTGAGCTCCTTACTAGTCTGAATAGTTTATGTAGCTAGAATTCAGGCAGAAGAGAGTAAAATATTTCATATGTAAGATGAGCAAAGTTTGTTTGTTCATGGCTGCTGACATGCCTTAAAAGAAGCTTGGATTTCCCTGCAGGGCACACTCAGATGTCAGGACTGAAATACCTCTGTCCTGGGCTTTCAATGCCCTGGTTTTGTGGCATTTACTTTTTTTCTGCATAACCAGCTGCAATGAAGCAAAGGACTGGGGTCTTGGAGATGGGTAACAAAAGGAATCAGTAGTCAAGACAAAATTTCTTCTGAGCATGTATTGATGATGTACAAAGTGTTTGTAAACTGGAAACTATGGGCAGTGCTATGAGAAGCTGCAGACTGGGACTAAAACAAGCTAGCAGGGATGGCCTGGGCAAACTGATAACAGTTTCCTAGCCTTTCTCAACTTCATGATTAGTTTAAATCACACAATTTCTCAGGCATTGGCATTGAGTTGAAGCAACGGAATACTTCAGCTCAGAATACTCCCTCAGTTCCTCCTTCTAGCCCCCACTGGCCTCAGCCATGCAGACTTACATTTTGCTTTGCAAGCACACTGAATTTACATCTGTAGCTTATATTTTATTGGGTGTGAAAACCATCTCATGACTGGAGATGACATAGTACTAATAACAATGTCACTCCTTCTTGACAGCAGTGGTGCTCTGCAGAGTCCAGATAATGAACACCAGCTGCCCAGAAAAAAGGGGGAAAAATGTCTCGTGAGCTTTTCAAAGTCCTATAAGCAGAGTTTTTTGGCAAAATGTGTATCAAATACATGTCCTATTCTTACTAGAGTCATTAGAACATTGCTGTACTTCACACTGTTGAAGGTCATTGCTGTTCTATAGATACCAGAGAGCACCCTTGCTGACTGGCTGGGATGTTTCTGAGAGGAGCAAACTCCCAGTTCCCCAGTTTGAGAAAGAACAATAAACAACTGCTGCTTGTTGTTTCTGGATCTACCAAGAGATGGAGAGTTTTGAAGACAGATCTTAAGGTTCTGCTTTGGCTATTGAGAAAAGGAGAAAAGAGCTATAGAAGGGTACAAAGCATTTGAAAAAGTCCTGGAAGTAAAACTGGGACTCCAGGGTGGGTTTTTTTTGTTATGGCAAAAACTGAGGGGATAGGGAGGTGCAGGGCTGAAACAAATGTTTGTTGGTGGAAGTGGGGCATCTGGAGGTGATTTCCATGTGAATACAGAGTGCCTGTGAGATGCTCCTGTTTAGAGCCTGAGTCTGGGTAATTTATTCCATGCAGTGGACCATGGTCTTAAGGGCTAACCCCATACTCTCCTGAAACTGAAGTGAGCTAGAAACTTTTATGGTCCACAAGTCATTGGCAAGCATTTGTCAGAGCCTGTAACCTGGTTAAATTGTCTGTGCTGGCACAGCCATTGTGCAACAACCCAAAGAAGGAGTAATTTGTCAGAATAGCTTTATGAGAAACATTCACAATAACCTTAGACCAAAGGGAGTGAAGGGAGTCAGGATTTGGGAAAGTCTGACACAGAACTTGGTCACTCTGCACTACCAAAGACACACAAAAAATTGTTCAAGAATGTTGTGCAAAAAGCAAAGATGTTGCTAATACACAAAGACTTTGTGAGCTCTTTAGGTGCCCTGTGGTATCACAGAATGGTGGAGGTTGGCAGGGACCTCTGGAGGTTATCTATTCAAACACGTCTCATCAAGCAGGGTCACCAAGAGCCAGGCTTTTGAATATCTCCAAGGAGGGAGACTCCACCACCCCCATCAGCAATGTGTGCCAGTGCTTGGCCACTTGCATAGTGAAAAAAATGTTTCCTGGTATTCAGAGAGCACCTTGCCTGTTTCAGTTTGTGCTATTGCCTCTGGTGCTGTCACTGGGCACCATTAAAAATAGCCTGGCTTCATCCCCTTTGTAGCCTCTCTTCAGGTGTTTATATGCATGAGTTTTCCCTTCTCCAGCTTTGCAGCTCTTCGCTGGTCTCTCTCCCATGCATCCATGTCTTTTGGATGGAGGAAGCCCAGAACTGAACACAGCTCTGCAGATATGGCCTCACCAGTGCTGAGCAGAGGGGAAGGACCACCTCCTTCGACCTGCTGGTGACACTTTTTCTAATGCAGCCCAGGATTTTGTTAGCCCTTTTTTTCCTGCCAGGGCATGTTGCTGGCTTATGTCCAACTTGGAGTACACCAAGACACCCCAGATCCTTTTTCTATCCAGCTACTCTCCAGCTGATCAGCCTCCAGCAAGTACTGGTGCATTTTCCTCCCCAGGTGCATGACTTGGTACTTGCCTTTGTTGAACTTTATGAGATTTCTGTCAGCCCATTTCTCCAGCCTGTCAAGGTTCCTCTTGATGGCAGCACAACCCTCTGGTGCATCAGCCACTCCTCCCAGTTTTGGGTCATCATCATCAAGTTTGCTGGGTACACACTGCCTGTCATCCAGATCATTAATGAACGATGTTTAAAACAACCAGACCAAGCATTGACCTCCTGGGGTGTGCTGCTAATTACTAGACTAGACATTGTGCCATTGATTGCCAGTCTCTGGCCTCAAACAATTCAGACATTTTTCAATCCATCTGCCCATCTGGGCCATACTTCAACAACTTCATGGTGAGCAGCTCATGGGAGACTGTTGAAACTCTTACTGAAGTCTACATAGGCACTATCTACCCCTTTCCCCTTGTCTACCAGGCCAGTCATTTCATTGTAGAAGTTCATCATGTTGATCAAGTGTGACTTCCCCTTGTGAATCCATGTGACTACTGATGGCATTCTTGTCCTTTACGTGACTGGGTATGGTTTCCAGGATTACCTGCTCCATTACCTTCCCAGTGATCAAGGTGAGGCTGAGCGGCCTATAATTCCCCGAGTCCTCCTTCTTGTTTATAGGAATGACATTTGCATTCCTCCAGTCTTTGGGCACTTCCCCCAGTTGCCATGATCAATCAAAGAAACACTAAAGAAAACAGAGATGGCACTAAATCTTTAGTACTGCTGGGTCAAATTAATCCTTTCAAATAATACTTTCACACTGTTCAATATTTACAGCATTGTTCTATCTTGGAAGATTTTAACATGTGCCCTAATTGTTAAAACATGACATGTCTAGTGACAAGTGCACAGATCTGAAAGAGAAGTAAAACATAGTGATGGGCAGGTGGGAGAATCAAATCTGAGGCAGCCAAGTGTGCAGTGATTAGGCAGGATGCTGAGACAAGTGAGCTGTGATGCCTAGTGCTCCTCTACTGCTGCCTTGCATTTCTCCACCACTCTCTCTATATCTGCTCCTGAATCCTTCAGACCAAGGCTGAGTGTTGTGCAATGTCTTAAACTGGAACTGAGTAGGGTGGAATGGGGCTGCGAGCACTACTGAAATATAAGGAGATATAAGACAGAAAAAATACTCTGAAGAGAATAATTAGTTAAGAAAAAGGGGAATAAATTTACCTCTGAAAAATGTGTCAAACGTGGTGGGTTTCAGAGGCAAAAATCGTATCTTTTCACTGCTGCAGATCTTCTGATCTGTCATGTTACATTAGGAAATATGACGGAGCTCTTAACCTGCTGGAATTGAACAATGCTGCGTGAAATACAGGCAGCTCTTCTAACTGCAGTACAGTATTAGACTTTCTTTGCTAGTCTAAAGAGGAAGCCAAAATGGGTAGCAGATTATCACATAGCTCTATGATCTCTGCAACTGCTCAGGTCTCTCTGTCTCAGAAAATCATCACAGAAGCCTAGAACAGTTTGAGTTGCAAAAGACCTTTAAAGGTCATCTAATCCACATACCCTGCAATAAGCAGGGACATCTTCAACTAGATCAGGTTGCTCAGAGCCTCATCTAACTTGACCTTAAAAGTTTCCAAGGATGGAGCATCTACCACCTCTCTGAACAACTTGTTCCAGTGTTTCACCACAAAAAAAAATTTCTTTATATCTAGTCTGAATCTACCTTATTTTACTTCAAAATCATCACCCCTTGTCCCATCACCATAGGCCCTACATATATATAAGTCTACCTAAACAAGGGAAGGGTTAATGGTTCTGTCCAAACCCAAGGGGGAGGGACACCAGATATTTACACTCACTGTTAACCTGGAAAAGAGAAGGGAGAGTCTCTGGGGCTATTCTGACCCTGGCACACCAGCCTTCCCCTGAAAGGGAGCCGGGGGAGGTTTTGGGATCTGGTGGAGAATGTCCTGATGGGGAGATTCAAGAAGCACTGAACTCCTGTCAAGGAAGTTGCTCCCCACTTCAGGACTGTTGTGCGGCTTCAGTGTCTTGAGCCTAGCTGTAAACCTGACCCCAAACAAACTGATTTTGCTAGAGAGGCTGCCTGCCCTCTTTCTTTTATAGCTGGAACCTGGATATAGGGGCAGGGAAGTCATTGCACTGGATTAGAGAGTGCTTTAAGAACCACAGTTTGAGTGCTCCAACTTCCCACTGCAGTCAAACAGGCCAAAGAAGCTTATTGTTCATGCTACTCATGATTTTAGCTGGAGGTGAGTCAGTTGATTTGGCTATGGAAAGCCCATCATGGCAGACGGCCATGGACCTTTCCCTGTAGTTTCTTTAAGGGCCTCTTCAGGATAGCATGCACTTGCCATTTACACTTCCCCACATGCTCACTCGCGGGGCCTGGGTGCAACAAAGCTGCTATTTGCCAACCCACCAGGTGACTGAGGTCCCCCAAATACTGCCATACACTGTTCTGTTAACTGAGGTCCCTGTGCATGTGCAGGAGAAGGAGCATTGGTCCGGGCAATGTTCTAGTTCCTCACTAAAGGAGAGGACTGGTACCTTTGCAGCCCCCACTACTTGAGATGAGGGTCTCCTGATTGCAAGGCTAGGTTTTACACCAAAGTCTCTTGACTGCATGGGGGCAGGAAGTCCATTTCTGTCTTTATTACTGCAACAAAGGAAATAATGAAGATTTTTCCAGAGTGCTAAGAAACTCAGATTATCCTGCTGGTTAAATAGTCTGGCCTGATGTTACAGACACTTGCTCATTTAACAAATGCAATGCAGTGAATGCTTATTTTATTAACTACTCATTAACCATTAGTGTTGCTTCGTCTTGAATTCAGGGATGTCCATGAAGAACCAGGTTACTGAATTTACCTTGGTGCTAACATGCTTTCTCTGTAGTTCGCTGGTTTGAAAATTATCATCAGAAAGGCAAGCAACGAATACTACAGGCTGCATAGAGACACATTGATGTGGTCTACTGAACATGAGAGCACTTCCTCTTCACTAATGTTATTAACATCAATGGTAATTTTACATGGTCAGGTCTGAGGCTAATGACTTAGTTTAACACATGGTCTGTGCAATGCTTATGTATCCCAGTGCACTGAATTATGAGCATAATTCTCACTTATGCTTGCCTCTAAAAGGCAAGTTGTAACTTTTTTGCACATATGCAAAACAAGTCCCTATTCATCTCTAAGTAATTCTTACATTAACAATATGTCTTATGGAAAGAACATAAAAAATTCCAGCCTTACCTAATTGTATTAGGTGTAATTAGTTTTCTTGGTACGTTTGCACAAAAGACATTTAATCATATATGAAACACACATAGCAAATATTAATTCATTATTACTACAGGTCCAGCTCGTCAAAAAGTCACCTCTACTTATGAATGTACAACAACCTGCATATGATTCTGTGTTTCTGGACATCGATGAAGATGCACAGAAGTCAGATTTACTTCTCTAGCCATCCTGCTTGTGCTTACAGTAACAGTCACAGTGCACATATATAAGAACATTTATATTTAAAAGTGGATTGGAGGCATGACAAAAAATGGGGTTTATGTGCTTGACTCCTTTACTAGGATTACCTGTTGTAACCTGCTGTACATGTGCTGCCAAATAGGACATACTACATTGAAAGCGGAAAAGAGCCAAACTGTAACTTCTGAGAGAGGTTAAATATTTTGCTGAAGAAGAATATTTTCCATTTTACAATCATCATCCTATAAAGTGGAATTTATTCCTGCCAGTCTGCTTCTTTTATCTACTTGTACTACCACCTGATCTGTTTCCTTTACAAAAATTACAAGGTCATCCAAGCTGAGCAAATGTTGTGCTTGTGATTAACTCCCCACAATCAGCAGACACAAAGCACGAAGATTTATAGTTCCATTTTTTTTCAAGGTGGAAATTTATAAGCTGGTTCATAATGGAGCTGCCCTAAATTTGTCAGCATTAACCAGCAAAAGAAAAAACAAACAAACAAACCACCTTTGTTTTCTTCTTTTAAAGCCAGAATCAGCTACTTCCTTGCTCGCGTTTGTTTCACCTGTGTTTATTAATATACATAATTCTTTTTGTCAATAGAGAGCACTGCGTGGACTTCATGTGCCCTCTTGTTTACTGGAGAAATACAATACTCTTTCTACTACTGACATATGTTACTTCATTACTGCCACAAGCTTGTATTATATCATCATAAATTATTTTGCACAGCAGAGAAATGTGGCTTCCTCTGAGGTAAAACCTGACAGTGGTTTGACAACTAAAAGCAACACTGCAATCAATTTTGGGGCAGCAAATGAAGGATATCACACTGCTGAAGCTGCATAGGAAACTAAGGTAGACTAAATATATTTGTCTGGGCTGTGCTGACAGCATGAGTTAGACCTCAAATACAGACTGTCGGGGGGCTAAAGAGGATGGGAAGCATGGAGAGGAAATTGTAACACCATAATGTATTCTGCCTTGGCTTCTGCAGAGAAAGGATGGGAGAAACAGATGCTGCAATGACAACACAGAGTGACTTGCACTGCTTCCAGGAGAGCAGGCAACAGGAGCAGTGACAGATCCCAGGAATAACAAATATCTTCCCCAGTTGGCAACATCTCTGATTGAAATGAACTTATGACATGGGGCAAACACTTTACATTTCATCAGTGGCCACATGGGTGCCTCTAGGGAGACCTTGCCCTCAAATGCTGCTTCTTGCTGCCTGCTGTCTGCCATTAAAAGCATTCCTCTCCCCAGCACAACATTCCACCCTCTTTTATAGTAACATAAAGTAATTGCCTCTGTACATTTGGAGCCCCACCTTCTAATATGCAGAGACACATCTGCCCAAAGGTAGGCTATATTCACCCTGTGAGTCTTTGCTTTCATACATAGCAAAACATCTGCTGGCCCCGGCTGAGCAAAACTGATGGTGGTAGGGATTCAGCCCATCCTGAGAGGGAACTGTGACAGACATTGCTAGGGCCCATCCAGGTCATAGGTTAAGGACACTGTTCATCCTACAAATGAGGAAGCATGCAGAGGTGACATTTTTTTTGCAGTGACATTACCCACTGTCTCCCCTTCCCCTTGATTGCTCCGTTGACCTTTTGCCATACCAGATTACTCAGATGATGCAAATTCATTATGTTAGTTGTTGAAACTCATATCGAAACAATGGTAATAGCATAATTCACAATGTTAGACTTGTCTGTTTTATGTGACGAATGATAATATTAACTATGAAGATTCCTAATGTAAAGGGACAAGTCCCAACTGGTCTCAGAAATGAGGATTCTTGTCCTACAGAAACGCAGAATTACATGTCTAAACATATCCTGATAACTGAGTGGTTTTATGAAAGCACACAAACTCTGCTGTCAATTATAGTTTGTCAATTATTGCAATATTCCAAAGTTCATAGTTATATATAGCTGGATTTGAGACTCCAACATACCTTAAAAAAATATTTATATATATGTAAATGTGTTTCTTTCAGTGGCTTTCCTGGGGGTTGAGCCCAGATGTGTAATAATAACTTGGTTTCAGCTTGTCACCCATAGATAATCACCTGCTTTTGCTACCTTCTTCCTGATACCAAGGGCAATTTAGACAGCTCCCGTGGGGTTTCTCACAAATACACAGCTTCCTCGTGAAGCTAAACTGTAAGGAGAAAAAAGTAATTTTTTTCCCTAGGTACCATCACAGCTAAAACCCAGGCTCAGCCCTTTGCAGCTTTTTTTTGGTCACTCTCATTCATGCATCTAGCGCTGTTGCATTGTGATTTAGATGAGCTTGTTTACCACAATCCCGTTTTCCATGTGGTTTATCCCCAGCACCTGACACGTGAAGCGGCAAGCTACACTCACATACACACAAATGCATGCACGCATGCGCTGCCATTGGGAATGAGCTTTTGCTTCAGGCACTTGCTTTGCTCTCATTAGTGGAAGCTAACAATGAGTGTGAGAATTGCAGACGTCAGAGGTAATTAGGAAGGAATTATTTCCCTGTCACCCAACAAAATGAGGTCTGTGAATAAAGCCTAATCCTGCTGTCTGCCCATTACTTTTTATCCCTAAATGACTCAGAGATGGGGAGGGCACAAAATGCTCTCCACAGTGCTGGGTGGCGAACAGCCATGAGGAGATTCAGCCATGCTCAAAAGGGGCCATCTTGCTGCCATCCTCTGGCTGAGTAAAGCCATCCCTCAATGGGACTGCAATGCTGTTTAAATAACTAACTGTTTCAAAAACCTGAATCTCCTCACAGCCTAATATTTTAGTAAATAAAAAAGATCACTTTGGATTATTCACCCCCCATCAAGTCTCTGAAGGAACTGCTGTGCATTTTAATGACTGTGCAAGCCTTGCAGATCAACTTGCAGATTCCTCAGCACTGGTAATATCTCTGTTGCCTTCCTGGTATGCTGAAGACCCAATCCTTTTCACAAGTTGTCCAGTTTTTCTACTCTTCTTTCTGGTTCACATCTCTCCTTCTGTTTACAGACATACTCTATTCTCTTTCTCTTGAATACCCTCCTTCATGTAGAGGGGCATGCGGACAATTAGCACCTGGTAAGAACAAATCCAAAAACCTCGCATCAGCAGCATGACATTTTAAAAATCAATAGTGATTTTTTATACTTGTGGGAATTCACTAAGCTCATTTCATCACAGGATTTCTGTTTCTAGGTAGTATTTTCCAGTACAATGAGGAAGACGTAGTATTGATCAGGGAATGCGTGGAGTAGATTGCCTTTCTTATTGAGGTAGTAGGTGACCATCATCTGTCAAACCTGCTGCTCCATAACAAAAATTTATGACTTTTCATGCTATATTTCTCAGTCACAGACATCTCGGTACTAATTCCAAAGCATAAATAAGACTATAAACACATCTAACAAATGTGTATGTCCGTATCTCATATGAACATATTTACAGCCACAGGCACACAGTGTCTTCATGATCTATTTTCATACTTCCTTATCCTTATCCTTCGGACACTTCCAGTGTATTAGTTATATTGCTTCAGATAAAGATTTTCCACTTGCTGGTGTAAGGGCAGTACCCCATAATGTATTGGTAGGGCTATATGATATACAATGCAGAGCACCACTGTATATCTGACAGTGGAGGTTGCCATTGATTCACTGCTTTAAAGCTGGCTGAACATACACAGTGATACACAGGATTCAGCAGGACAATGAGATGTCCACCACTCCAAGTCACAAGAGAGGCAAAAGTAGGGTGTGGACACTACAAGTTGTTTCTTATTTAATTATTTTCTATTTAATTATTTAGTTACTATGCAGAAGGCAGCTCCCCACCTTATCTTTCTTTGCCCTCACACTGGGCATGATATTGGGTTACAGCTAACAGTTTTTGACAGCAACACAGCACAGGCTAGAAAAACCAACTGGGTTGCCTGTGGCAGCTGCCAGTGATGGGTAGCTGTCCCTTCACACACACTGCTTGGCTGCAGACAGCCTTTGTGTATCTCCCATACCTTGGGACCTGCAGCCAGCCTGCCCTCTGCCCCAGGGTGGTTAGGAGTGCTGCTGAGGCAGATGTGATGCTGACCAGTAATAATACTAGCATATTGAAAAGTCCCCTTAACATTGCTTATTAGCAGTGTATACTAATATATCAGATATTTTTGTGTGATTAAATCATCCTACTCCAGGAGGTGAGGAAAGCCATGATGGAAGAAGCAGCTCAGGGAAAACAGGTGAGGGCATTGCCATGCATTTTTGAAAAGCAATGGACCAAAATGTCAGCTTCAATACTCCTGTATCTAGTTTCTAATAAGCACCTTTGTTTGAGTTGGGGGGTTAAAAGACTCCAAAAAGACTTGAGTGCTTTAGAAAACCTCTTCACTGGGATGCATGGTAGATCTGCCATAGTCTAGACACATGTTGTCTCAAGGTACAGGAAAGACTGAAAAACATGCAAAGAAACCAGTTCAAGGGAGTGTCAAGTCCTCAGAAGAGTCTGGTGTATTGTATAGGTATATTAAACTATACAGATACATTTTCTCTGGAGGGATTTTTTGTTTATTAAACAATATGTTGCTTGAGGAAGTCTCTGTGCTCTCTTATGACCACCATTATGATTCCTTGAGGAAAAAGAAGTGCAAGGACCAGTATTGAAGTGCCTGTCTCAGTACTGGGGATGGTGTCTCAGTCTCTGTGAGAAATGCAGCTCTGCTGTGCACTACCCATCAGTATTGTCCATCCTCGTCACTAGGAGTCCTGACAGGCCATGCCTTTACCATTGCCCCTGGGAGAACTTCCAAGCTCGTCTGGGTCCCTGCTTCACAAGTCACAGCCCAGATATGCCTACTCATCTCATCCCAATAGCCATGGAAAGCTAAATCCAGGTCTTCCTGCCCCCTGCTCTAACCTGGATAACCAGGGGATCTGTGCTTCCCAGCAGGTCTGACACAGCCAGAGAGGCAGGCAGAAGTCTGTCTTTTCCCTCTGCCTGTTAACTTTCGGAGTCCTGTTTTCCCTCCTGTTTTCCCCCTTTTGTTTACAGTCTCTTAGATGCACTTCTTGAGCAGCTGTGAAGCTGTGCAGGCACCATAGGGATAAAGTGGAGGAGGAGTTTGGGAGGAGCTGAGCAGGCAGAAAAAAAAAGAAAACCAGACCCACTTAAAGATTTACTTAGCGCAGAAGGTCTGTATTTCAGAGCAGAAGTTAATGGAGTTGTAAGGGTTTTCAGTGACCAGGAACAGAGCCTCCAGCATCCAAGTCACATGTGGTTATGAGCTGAAGTTCAGTATCTTAATTCACTATTTCTCCTCCTTGCTTTGTAGTAGGTATCACATTTGGGAGTAGTCCATTCTGGTTTGTTTAGAGGAGGAGTTGTCTAACTCTAAGTTGTTGTATTACATCACAAAGACTGCCAGGAAATACTCTATGGGGCAGTGGATTGTTCATGTGGCTGGAATTCATGTGACAAGGGATCGACTATATATTTGCCATCTTGGGCAAGAAGCTCCACTTTTGCTTGGATCTATGTTTGCTAAGCCTTGACCCAGGTTACATACCAGAGAAGCACTAAATTTACATGAAGTTTTTATAACAGGCACAGATGTGTTAACTGTCTCAAGGTTGAGCTAAAACCTAGTTGCGTAATGGTCCAGATTCTGCTGTAAGACCCAATCTCTGCAGCCTCACCTGTACAACTGATGTGGTGTAAGTCAAGGCAGTAATCTCCCAGCATGGGGAACAGGCAACATGGTGAAGCCTGCTCTGGAGTCTCTCTACCAGCTGGTGGATGCACTAATACAGTCATGACAAATTTCTAGGACTAATTCAAGGTCTGGAGGTTCCAAGCTACATTTAAACAGGATAGGAAGAAACACTTCTGAGCCAAATTGATTCCTGGTACAACTCTAGTAAGGCTGGAGGAACTACACATGAGATGATTTTGGTCCCATACAATATGTCAATGGCCAATCTCTCAATATGCCTGGCTATGTCTTTAAAAATTACATTCTCTTTACAGTACTACACTCTGATCTGCCAAATGTGGCAGCCAATGAGCTTTTCCAAGCTAAATACTGTGAGGATTATGCATAAATACTAAAATATCCTAATTAGTCTCTTGGTAAAAATTAATTGATCCATTACAGGCAACAGTAACCATTTGCTAAAGTTTTATTTGGCATTTTTTTGCTTCTCTAAGTAGCATATTTGATTTCATTGGCTGGCTATTTTAAACCATAGGGGATCATTGGTGGAACAGTACAAATCCCTCTGAGATCCCCAAATTGCCAGCTGCAACTATAGTCTGCATCTAGCCTCTTTTCTAAAGACTATAAATGCTTCACTGCTTTATTTTTTCTTGGCATTTGCATCACTGTGTGGCAATTACTGAGCAATGGCAAAGGAGGGATTCAGTAATGAAGACTGGACGGTGAAGAAATACAGTCCAAACTGAAATATCCTGTTTCAATCTAATTCATCAGTCTGTGCAAATGGATACATCACATTTAGATACAAAACAATGGTAAGACAGGTATCTTCCTTCTTGCTGTTGAAACGACTGTGGCTTTTTGCATATTAGACATGAGGAAAGTTGTTCTCTCCTCATTTTTCTTGATTGCTTTTAACTACTCGAAAGGATAAGATATGAAGTTGTAAATACTGCTAATTAAAAGGTCAGACTTGCAGCTATATTATTGCAGATACGGCTTGTGAAGTTCTACCAATTTCAGTGATCCTACACTGGAATAAAACAGCAATGGTTCAGCTATTTTTTGAGCTCATGTATACACAGTTTTAATTATTTGAACTACCTGTGATTTCCTCTAAGTCCCAGCTATACTGGAAGACCGGATCAAGTGTTATACCTCAGACTGAACAAGCAGAACTGCAACTGGGAAAACAAAAAATGACATTGTAGGAATATAGGGTTTAGACAAGAAAGGTTTTGGGTATTACCAAAACTAGTGTCCCTTATCAAAGAGGGATATGCTGAAGGAACATTCTTTAATAGGGAGATGAGATATAAAATATTTATAATAAAAATCACCTTGGGCACAGTGAGCTGTGCAGAGACAATGTTTGCAAATAACTCTATTTACCTTCATCAGACACAGCTGTAAAACTTCTGAGAGACCTACGTAATTTAGGCAAACAGTGGAAATGCTGTTCAATGTCATTACAAGGTCAAGCATTGCATAGTAAGGTACAAAAATTTCAATACTTCTTATGATTCAAAAGGATTTAGAATTAATCATATATGCACTGGAACCTTGCTACCATGTTTTGCTCTTTGGGACCCTGAGCTCCATGTTCAGCTGCAGTCTAATAAGGTATCAGGTTGAAAAAAGACTGGCCTGAAAAATGACAGTACCAGCAACAATGAGGTACCATTTTGCATACTTTGGGCATCATTGGTGAGGCCCTTCAACAAGAATACTAAAGAGCTAGAAAGGTCTTGGAATGGGTTAAGAATGACCCACCACAAAGACTTTCAAAGACAGATTGGAAAGATGCAGTTAATGTATTCCAAAGAGGTGATAAAGAAGGCCATGAAAAATTAGATAAAATGCTGAAAGAGGTATTTACCAGGAGCTCCTACTCCTTCTGTCTCCCCAACACGGTAGCAGTGTTCCCTGCTTATCCTCCCAATAAAGAAAAAAAAAAGAAAAAGAAAAGAAAAAGAAACCCCACAAGAAGATTCCCAACAACTGACTTGTCCTCTCGTTGTGGTTTTCGTGGTGTCACATTTGAGAGTGACTAATGGCATTCATCAGGTCTGCATGCCACCAGGTTGATAATACAACACTATTATCTTGATTAGAGAAATCACAGCTAGAGCACAAGAGGTTCTTATGCATTTCTATCTGACCTCCATTTACTAATTCTTTACAGAAATCATAGAATCACCAGGTTGGAAAAGACCCACTGGATCATCGAGTCCAACCATTCCTATCAAACACTAAACCATGCCCCTCAGCGCCCCATCCACCCATCCTTTAAACACCTCTAGGGATGGTGACTCGAATACCTCCCTGGGCAGTCTGTTCCAGTGTCCAATGACCCTTCCTGTGAAAAATTTTTTCCTAATGTTCAGCCTAAACCTCCCCTGGTGGAGCTTGAAGGCACTCCCTCTTGTCCTGTGCCCTGTCACTTGGGAGCAGAGGCCAGCACCCTCCTCTCCACAACCTCCTTTTAGGTAGTTGTAGAGAGCAATGAGGTCTCCCCTCAGCCTCTGCTTCTCAAGACTAAACAACCCCAGCTCTCTCAGCTGTTCTTTTCCACAGTTAATGATTCTATACCCCACATAATACAGAAAACCAGAACAGCTGGTGAGTAACACTGTTATGAAGAAGAAAAAGTCTAGACAGGGTAAATCTGTCCAAACTGACATAAAGTACTGAAGGATGTGAGCATTTTCCATTGGTGAAAGACTCAGCTACTAGCAAGAGATGTAGTCAGAAGAGAATTATACCTCTGCCCTTTGGTCAAACTAATAGCCTATCAAACGGCACCTGCAGCTACATTCCAAAATGTTACCAAAGCTGAACTTTCCCCAATGATGCACCAAAACCAACCAAATCTACACAGTTCAAGCTGACCCTTAACACAACCAAAGGTCCCCTAGGATACACAAGGAAAATAAAATGGGCTGTTGTATGAGAAGTTATATTAGAGAAGAACTAATTCCCCACCTTCCGCACCGTCCATGGCTTTTCCTCTTAAACACTGGGAACAAACAGATCTTAAATGTTTACAGACTAAGGATAAAAATGGCATCGCTCCAGGTATTTCCAAAAGCAAGAGTTAGAAAAATATTTTGTCTCCTACCTTGTTAACTTTGTCCCGATCTGCTGCCTAAGTTCAAGTCTCTCTTCATCAGTCTGCATGGGGAGGATGTTCTTTTCCTCTAGCTCTCGCTTGGAAGGCCTGTTGCTTAGTTTGATTGCTAAAGAATCCTTCCTGCAGACTTTCATTGCCAGGGAGCCTGTGGGAGAGAGGAGAGGCTCTGCCAAAGGAGGTGTCATTTCATCACAGCATGCAGCAGGCAGAGCAGTACTAGCCAAGGAAGGATACTAGGCTCTCATTTATGCTGGTATGGACTGTGGGAAAAGGGGTGTCATTTAACTTCATGTGCTCAATTAACCCCAATTCATATAATAATAACAAAAATGGTAGGTATACAAGAAAAAGAAACAAAAATATAGAGGGAAGTGGAGAAGAAGATCTTGTTTCAGAATTGCTAGTAGCATTTGTATCTTTCTCTAGCAGAGTGTTTCTGAACCAGGTAACGGAATGAATAATTCAGCCATAGGGTCTGGGCAGGCAGCAGAGCTAAAGCATGTGGAAAGAGAGGTATCTCTCTTTCTTGCAATGTAATATCAAGACATCCAAGCTAGCATTAAAAGGAATCAAAAGTCCTTCAGAAGCAGTACAAATCTCTACGTACATTAATTGATACTGCTTCTCAGGCAGTGACAGTGGCAAAGACACCATGAAAACTAGTGGCCTTTCATGGCTCAAGCTTGTATCCAAAGCAGTTTGAGTCAGGAAGACAGACACAAAGAGACAGTGAGACACAAACCCATAAGAGGTTTTGTGCTTCAGCAGCAGAGCACGAGGTAGTGTGGTTCTGCTCTGTTTCTTAGTTTAAGAGCAAAGACTGCTTAATATCATTTGCAAGGTAAGGGGGCATTCTGAGGAGATGAAATATGCCTGTTTTAGACACTTCCTTGTGTGTGCTTTAAGAAGAGCGTAGTTTGTTTGCATAGCTTCCAACTTCCCAATGAAAAGAAATCCAAGGACCCGAAACCAAAGCTTGATCTGTAGGATGACAAGCAGTTGTCATACATAAAGTATGGTGTCTTGTCTTTAGGGGAGAGTCCTATGATGCTACCCTGAGGCAGGAGACAGGTTTCTCAGACAGGTCAGGAAGGGGCCACAGGTCCCTCTCCAGATAGTAACTGCAATATGGCTATCAATTAACCTCCTCTCTTCTTATCTGAGCCCAATTCTCAGACTGTCATCCCCTTCCAAGTATGTGTAGACTTATGATTCTGACATGATATAATACTCATATATAAAAGCTCTGACCAGTGGCACTTAATCCTCCTGAAGTAATTCTTGAGCTGTTCATGGCTTAAGCCAAAGACAGGGCTTCTCTACACCACAGAGACTAGGGAAATTGAATCTAAAAGTCAGTTTGAAAGCAAACTAATATAAACCAAAACCAGTTGTTTGAGTTCTGTCTGAGAGCTTCTCAAACAGGGATTCATGTGGATTAGGGAAATCATTAGATATTCACACTACTTGTTATTTTGGATTAATTTGCCGAGTGTCCTTCTGTAGCCCTGGAAGATGCAAAAACCATGGTCAAGAAAGAAAATTCACAGGCTTTGTGTTTTCCTTGTGTACTGAGAGTTCGGGGGGAAAAAAAAAAGAGAAGGAAAAAATTGAATGAGTCTTACTTGTAAATAGTGAGTTATCCTCATCTTCATCTTCCTCTTCTTCCTCTTCCTGTCTTGCATAAAGGCAGGAAGAATCTTCATAGTCGGTTTCATGAGGCACATTTTCTTTATTGTCATCGCATTCGATCACAACAGTTGGCACTTGTCTCATGTCTGGAAGGCCCCCAGGTCCTGTTTTCGTAACACTGTCACCTGTGTGTAAACCAGAGCTGTTGGGAAAGAAAACCAAATAATTAAACTAAAGGAAAACCTCGGTGGAAGACCTGAGTTGCTTCTCCTGCTGTATTTAGGAAAGCTGAAGTCTTTCATCCCTGCTTGAGAAGAAACAAGGATGGAAAGGTCTTTATGACCAGCAAGACATCTAATGGGTTTCAGCTGACTATGCATTACATTTAAGTTACAATGTTTATTAGGGAGAGGTAGGACAGTATGCAAGCAGAAATACTGGCAGCCAGGAATGAGAATGTAAGATCTTCATCAAACAGTCTCAAAGCTTAGTGAGAACTGCACCAGGTACTCAAGGGGCTAAACACAGCTTCAGCCCAGTATCAGTGTGAATTCTCCACTGGCTTGTAGGTGGTAAGATAAAAATGTCTCATTTGAATGCAAAAGGTGGAGTAAGAGTGTGGAAAGAAGGAGAGGTAAAGATTGCAGAGGAGGATTGTAGAAAAGCAAAAGGAAACCATGACTTGTGCTGTTTGGGCAAGATGATGTTGACTGACTTCAGGGTAAGGCCAGGGCACAATCCTCTGAAGCAGAGAAGACCAAGCACGTGAAACTGGGCTCAGAAAAAGGGACTTCAGGAGCTGGTTGGAATAATAGCAGGAGGGAGCTAAAGCCTGGAAGGTCTGTTTGCTAACTGCACAGTTATATGTTCTGGGGGCTGCAGTGACAATATATCCCTTCTCCTGCTCTGGCTGCTTGCTCTGTTCAGGCGCTGGAGATCAAACTGAATTTGAGCTAACATCATATTTCTTTTGTCACATGAGGTGTGATTGATCATTTCCTGCAGCTTACTAAGTTCAGACCTGTTTTCAGTACTGCCACCATCTAGCTCTGTTCATGCATTGATTTCAAAGCCCTTTACCAAGAAACATAGCAATACAAGTAGGGAAACAGGAACATGAAGAGGTAAAGATCAAAGTCAAACAAAAGGTGAAAGGAAAAGTCATAAACAGAACCAAGTGCTCCAACCTATTTTTATATAATAGCTTATGTTGCTTTTCCAATACAAAATGAGAGACTGGCAGGCAAAAATGACGGCTACTCAGTTTTATCTGTGAATCAGCAGAAACCACATCTCTTAAGTCTCAGAAGAGGCAACAGCTATAGAAAAAGTAGGGAACATCTTCCTGTCAGGCATTCTCTCCATGTTAATCTCCCATTTTACTTTCCACAGTAACAGAGGTGTGAAGCCAGATGTGCTGGCCAAGTTGCACTTAAGGCACACAAATCTGGGTCAGACCTTACTGAGTGCTGAGTAGCCTCAATTCCCTTGAATATTTTAGCCTATTCCGAATACCAGGAGGCATCCTGCATATTGATAAAATGTTTTATACTTTTCTTTGAATTATTTTCTACTGAGTTAACTTGCAATATTTTTCTTTCTTCAAAGAAATAGTTTTCTTAATTGCAACACTTACTATTGCAGACTAACCAACAATGAGATGCAAAGCTTTACTGGATGCCTTGAAAAAAGACACTCAATTTCCTTAGTGATAATTCATATTTTGTACCACAATGTATGAAAGATTAATGAAGAACTGGCTTGTGAATTTTTGTTCAATGCACTTGGCCCAAAATTTTTTTTCATCCTGGAAGTAGATCTAGAATTCATCAGCTGAACTCTCCTAATAAAACATATATGCACTACAGTGTTTTATAACTTTCAACTAACTTTTAATTTATTGATATGCTTTAGTAATTTTGATGTTATTAACTTCATTTTTAAATGTTTTCTCTGTATCCTATTTTGTGTAACTCTGTTTAAAACCTGTAACTAAATTTCCAAGAGAAACTGAAATGCTGTGAAATTCTGTTAAAACTCCTAAATAAAAAGGAAATAAAAAACTTCCAATGGTGAACAAAACCACTGGATCATTCAGTTAATTTTCAAACAACCCATACACGGATACATAGAGACTAAATCCAAGTTCAGTAACTCCCTTCTGGAAGTACAAATGAAAGGAGCAAAAAGTAGTTCACCACTCAGGACAATTTGATGCTTCCTATTTAGTGAAGGATGTGCTGTAGGTTACAGATACATCCTTATGGGCACGCTCATAGGGTAGTGGATATCAAACTGGTTCACCAGGTTATCAAGCAGGTGTCAGATAGCAACAAGATTTACAAATTATCATGCTAGATCTTTATTTCAACTAGTGATCTAGAAATAGGCAGCTTCTTATCTCATCACAGTTTTTCTGAATCATCCACTTTCTTGATAATACTGCTTTCTATTTTAAGCCCCTCATTTTTTCTAGTGTTTTGTGTTCTTCTTGATTAAAATCAGCATTTTCCACATCTTTCTGACAAAGTCAGCTGTCTAAGCAAAGCACTTGTGAAATACATGCTGTATTGCAGTATACTTAAGAAAGACAAATCAAGGTCACTGGATATTTCCATTGTGCATAAATTCCTTTGGGTTATTAGCAAAACCCCGAATGTTCAGGTGGTCTACACCACAGAATTGTTTAGCATTATTTACCAAAAAGCACACTGTTGTTTGAAACAGTCCATTTATAATCAGCTCCATGTTTTGCAACAAAATTAAAGCACAAAGCTACAACTAAGTAAGTGCTTGTTTTAAGAAGATAAATGTATCTTAATACATAGATTTGAATAATTCATAGCTGACTAATACAACCATTTGCAATTACTGTTTCATCATCTTTTAATGATTAAAACAAAAAAGCTACACCACTATAGCTTACAGTGTTTCTAGTGAGAAAAAAAATTTATGAAAAATCAGAATTTAAGTAGATGAGTGACTCATGGCACAGACAAAATCTAAAAACAAAAAGTGAAATCTGTCTCGTAAAATACAGTGGCAAAAAAATGCATGCTACTCATCAGTCGTCCCAGGCTCTTTAATTTTGGAATGAAGAGTTATATTTTTATCAGCATGTTTGCAGATTCACAGTACACTCTTCTGTACTTATCAGTTAACACAAAAATTCTGAAAAAAACCTTCAAGCCATTGTGTATACATTTCTACAATACAGGCATATGTGTGTGAGAGAGAGCATAGTTACAAATATTAAGCATTTCTATCCTTAGGCAATGGTAAATTTTAGACAAAAAGTAATTAGTTTGACAAGTTTTACGTAAAATAAAAGTTTTCTGACTCAAATATGTTTTATAAGCTTTACCAGACACTTTAGCAGGAATGTCTAATGCATTTCATTTCATAAAACTACAGCCTAATGCTGAACTGGATGTCCCAGAGGAACTGGATTCTTACACACTGCCTTTTTGGACACGGTGATTTTTCAGTGCTGTACCACAGATGCAGTTTTAGTTCAGGGTGAGATACTGCCATTTAATAGCTCTTTAGTACCTATGTTGAACAAACTGAGGTCTTGATTCAGCTGCAAGTGTGTAAGAGCCCACAGAGTAATTGAAATTAATTGTTGTCTTACTAGACAGACCAGGAACTATATGGGCAAGGCAGAAAATAAAGCTATTTCAGATGAAGAAGCTGCTTCTCTAAATCAGAATTAAAGATACATTCTGGTGGCTGCTTCTTTTGCTGCTGCTTGTGATGCACAGATTTTGGGCACAGTCTTTCCTCTTAAATTCAATTCAACCAGCAGGATCAAGCCTACCATGGATTTTGGTGGCAGGGCTTATCAGATTTTCAGAGTGTCTTAAAATGCATTCTGAAATGGTCAAAAATGATGCCAGAATCAAGAGTTTTCTTATGCTTGACTCATACTCTTTGGGCTGAAGGAGCATCATTTGTAGTAGGGCACAAACTGGCAACAGAGGTTGCAGAAAAAAGGTTATGTGGAAATGACACTATTTTCCATTTTAACATTATCTAACATAAAGCTGGTAATTTATCACGGAAAACAGAGACAAACTGGCAGCACAAGTGACATGTGGTAATAGTCATACTATGACAAGGGACAGATTGCCCTTCTGAGACTAAGTTAGTAATAGAAGTTATGAGTACTGGAAAATGCTTGCAATCAAAAGTGCTCCATGTGCAAATGAACTTAATATCCTATAGTGTCTGTAATAAAAATGAATTAAAAAACCCAGGAATTAACTGCCATTTTAAGTCATAAGAAGAAGTAGGACTTGAATAGCTATTAGATGCTATTAAAGCACCTGAAGACATTAACTTATTAATATGTACTAGATCTAGGTGAAGTACTAACATCTAACAACTCCTGCAATGGGGAAAACAGAGATAGAGAAGCTCAGTAGCTTTCTCAAGGTCAAAGACAGAAAAATAACTTCTGGTTTCCAGGCTGGTACAGTGGGAAGTCTCATTTTTCTCTGGCAAGCTTCTAGCTTGCTGGCAAAGTACTGATTTTAAGTATCAGTCTTCGTATGTTCTTAGACTATCACAATTCCAGAGATCTCAACTGTGAAAGCAAAAAATCCAGATTGCTAGAGGAAGGGGATGTTTCAGTCTTTTGTTCTTTGTTCCTGTCCACACTCACAGTCCTGGTGAAGTGCAGCGTAGAAGGTCTAAGATAAGTTTACTAGGAAAAATGTGCAATTGATACAAATTAGTTATGGATTCAGTGAATATCAATAGTGTTTAACAGACTTGAGGAGCTTACACTGCACTAGGACCAAAGAAACTAGACACAGGGAAGAAAAAAATTTCCCAAGGAGAAAAGAAATTAGAGCAGAAAACTGATATACACTTGCCTACATGATCTTCCCTTATTAAAAACAAAATCCTACTCTAAATGATCACCCAAATTAGTAGACTTGGCAGCATTATTACAGCAGCATCATGGCAATGATTCTATGATGTTGTAGGATTCTCTTGAGATAAAGATGGAGATCAGCAAAATTAAATGCTGGCAATGAACTTGGCATTCCCCAGAAGGTGTCTCAGAGACTTGTCAGGCTCTCTCACCCCCTCAAGATTATTGAACCAGTAGCATGTTCTCCCAGAAGGAAGAGTTAAAGCTCAGGATCTTACCAATGGGACAAGGGGTAATGGGTTTTAAGATGAAAGAGGGGAGATTCAGTTTAGATATTAGGAAGGATTTTTTTATTGTGAAGGTGAGGCACAGATTGCTCAGAGAAGCTGTGGATGCCCCATCACTGGAGGTGTTCAAGTCCAGGCTGTATGAGGCTTTGAGAAACCTGGTTTAGTGGGAGGTGTCCCTGCCCATGGCAGGAGGGTTGGAACTCAATGATCTTCAAGCTCCCTCCCAACCCAAACCATTCTATGACTCTATGATCCTATGATTCCATGCTATGTACGCAACAAAAGTGAACACCACACAACATTTTAAGTAGAGGAAAGCAGTTTTAGGAAGGCCTCAAAACTTCTAGGCTGAAGTGTCAATGACACTTCTGTGCAGAATGATTTCTGCTAGGTTAATGCAGATTTTATAAGATTAAAGAAAAATAAATACTGTCAAAAATATTAGAAAATGTCAGCATTTCATGCAAACAATCCTCTCCCAANAAATGCTGGCAATGAACTTGGCATTCCCCAGAAGGTGTCTCAGAGACTTGTCAGGCTCTCTCACCCCCTCAAGATTATTGAACCAGTAGCATGTTCTCCCAGAAGGAAGAGTTAAAGCTCAGGATCTTACCAATGGGACAAGGGGTAATGGGTTTTAAGATGAAAGAGGGGAGATTCAGTTTAGATATTAGGAAGGATTTTTTTATTGTGAAGGTGAGGCACAGATTGCTCAGAGAAGCTGTGGATGCCCCATCACTGGAGGTGTTCAAGTCCAGGCTGTATGAGGCTTTGAGCAACCTGGTCTAGTGGAAGGTGTCCCTGCCCATGGCAGGAGGGTTGGAACTCAATGATCTTCAAGCTCCCTCCCAACCCAAACCATTCTATGACTCTATGATCCTATGATTCCATGCTATGTACGCAACAAAAGTGAACACCACACAACATTTTAAGTAGAGGAAAGCAGTTTTAGGAAGGCCTCAAAACTTCTAGGCTGAAGTGTCAATGACACTTCTGTGCAGAATGATTTCTGCTAGGTTAATTCAGATTTTATAAGATTAAAGAAAAATAAATACTGTCAAAAATATTAGAAAATGTCAGCATTTCATGCAAACAATCCTCTCCCAAGTTAAATACATATATGTTAAAAATATGCACAGATCTTCAAGAAAAATTTAGCAGATTTAGTAAGATCACAAAATGGCTTGAAAAAGCAATTAAAAAACTTAACAGCAAGCACCAGCCCTGTAGCCCCTTTAACCAGTAAATACTATGAAAATAACAACTACTGTTGCAGAGGAAACAATCATCAGATTATGAATGGAAATGTTACTGATTTGTTTTGCTGAGGAGAATAACTGAAGTACTAAATACTCTATGTCATGATTGCAATAACAGTTAATTGACACAAAAAGGCGATGAAAAATCAGCCATCTGCAATATCATGAACTAGGACTCATTTTCATTTTAAATATGAAATATCAGTGCCACAATCTTTTCTTATTTTCTTTTATAAAGGGAAACAATTTCTTCATATTGGGAAATGAATCCCTGCTTATTCAGTTTTTAAAAGGCAGCAGAGTTTTGGCTTCAAATTAATAGTTAAAATCAAACAGCATCGCTTCCTTTAAATTCGTTAAACGTATTTGTAGACATAAACCTGATGGATGCCCAAATATTAGAGCATTCATTGCTGTAGGGCAACAGATGCCACAGTGAAGTCATACTCTGAAAGATGTCACTGGGCTCAAGGTAACAAAGTACCTTCTGTATGCAGTCTGAGCCAGACAGTAAGATTTCCAAGCTATGCTGGGGAAAGCATGGGAAAAGCAGCCCTAAGGGAGCCTATGTGAGACACTTGCTACCCTCTGTGCTTGGTGCATCAAGCTTTGGAGTGATGCAGCTGCATCTGACCAGCCCTACTGGGAATGTGAGGGGTAAGCGGCTTGTCACTGGGCACATCCAGAGTGGGGACACCCTCTTTGCAATCATACTGCTACAGCCCTTTTACTGATGGGAACAGGAATCTCCCTCATAGCCCTAGCCATTTTTCCTCAGCAGATAATTCCCCCATGTGGCAGAAACATTAGCCTTCCTGATACAACTTCAGAGGTATCGCTATTCTGGTACTAAACTAAGTTGGCAGTACAGGACAGCCTCTGGTTCCCTGCCTGTTTTTCATGCAGTAAGAAGAATCTGCCATCCCTAATTAATTTTTTTTTTTAACTATGCACTACAAAGAAGGTAACATTATCACAAAGAGGTATTGGAGCAATCATTAGGCATTTTGTCTGCTAGACCAAATATTTTAGCTTCCTGTCTAACAGAAGGATGATCTGATGCTCCTGGAACAAGCTGGCTACAGAGTTGCCTTTGGTATTAAACAGGACATGCCATTTTTTTGGACTACCTTCCATATTCTGAGACTTGCTCAATTTTCCTCTACAAGATGAAATAAGTTTCCCAAAGCTTGCTGATCTTGCAGTCTATGAGGACAGCTTCCATTTATACAACATGCTTCACTTACTTAGACTGTGTGAAGCAGAGTATCAGAAATACTCACAACTGACTGTAATAAAAACCAGCCCCAAGGTGGGTAAGGTTTTTCTGATCAAACATACAGTCCTCCTCCAGAGGCAAATGGCTAAGAAGGTAGCTACTGCGGAATTGGTTAAATACATTTTAAAATATGTAACTTAAATTCATTGAAATAAGTGAATAAAAACTAAAACCTAATAAAAACTAAAACCCCTCTGAGTGGCTTGTAGGATGCCCTCATAGGCTGTTCTGAGCTAACTGGCAATACTAATCAGATGCCCTGACTGAGTAGCACGTTTGTGTTTTATTGCTCTTTTTTGATTTTTCTACTTCCTCTCTCTTTTTTTTTGGCAGTCCTCCACATAATCAGAGCTTTGCAGTTATGCACTCTGCAGTAAATATTGCAAGCCAGAAGTCCTGTTAAGCATCATCTCCATCAGTTGAATTATCTAGCTCCTTGAACAGGAGAACAGGGTTCAGGAGATTTGGTCTTTTTCTCCTTTCTGCCACAAACTTGTCAAAGAAGCCTGGAAAGGTGCTTTCCCTGTCCCTGTGGCTGGACTGAAGTACTGTCAACATAACTCAAGTGGTGATATCAATACGGAGCTTAGCAGGAAACAGCACACATCAACAGGTAATTTTAAAAGTTGACCATTACCTTTCTAGCCTCTGCATGGTCATGGCTAGCGTTTTGTTGAGTTCCTCTATCATCCGGCACCCTGAAGGGTGAATGGGCAACGTGCTGGACCCAGAAGGCAGGTGCTGGTTGTGGCTGCCATACTGAAGCTGGTGCTGGTGAGCTGCTAACTGGGATGGCAAGACAGTGTGATGGTGCTGAGTCAAAGGCTGCTGGGAGCTCTTCTGTGTAGAATAGGATGAGAGAGAGAGGTCTGGCCCCCCTAAAGGCATGCAAATCATGACTTTCTTTGGAGGTAGTGGAGGTGACAGTTTAACTGGCATACAAGGCAGTTTCACAGGAGCACCAGGATCTAAAACAGAAGAAAGAGAGGCCCTGATATTAGCTTTTATGGCAGTAAGATGGAGTTCAGAATATCTGCCTGAGAGGGTAGGTACTGAGGTTGCTAAACAACATGGGAGTGTGCATCCCTTCCCTGCTGTGACAGACAACTCTGAATAGCATGCGCTCAGCCCTCTCTTCAGAAAAAACACTTTGCAGCAGAGCCTCACAAAGAACATCCCAGTGCTGTACACACGCCTTAAATAAACACATTAAGCAATGCATGACAAGGCCTGTGGCACACTTTGGTGCTCTAAAGCCATAATCCTCCAAAACAGCCGTGTGAGGTAAGCACCATGTCTTCTGCTCAACAGGTGCGGAAACAGGGGGAATGGAATTTGGTGTCTGAAGATATGTGATGACTCACCACCATCACTGATGGAGCACAAGCTCAGGGATTGCTGATCCTTCTCAGCCACTGCAGTGCAATTACTACAAGTCACATTTCTTACAGTTTTGCAATGTGCAAAACATCTGGTGTTAAAAAAATACATTATAAGGCAAGAGAAAAGAAACAAAGGTTACAGGAGGAAAAAAATATAAAGGGCAGAAGATTGTGAGGATTGATGCATTCTTTTTCGGAAGATGTGACTAAAATAATTTTGTGATTCTGTGGCAAAGGAACCAGAAGACCAGAACGTTCTTCTAACCTGAGAAAGTCTGGCGACAAGATGTTGCTCTCCAGTTTTCAAAGGTGATTATCATTCTGAGTGATATCAGATTTCTGAATACCTTTTGCAGATGGCTCTTCTTGGCATTAACTATCATTCCCCTTGTCCCCTTTATTTGTTCCTCCCTCTGGGCCTTCTGAGTATTCGTATCTACCAGCCACGGTGCACAGAGCTGACACTAGGACTTCCAAGTACTAACACTTCTTGAAAATTCTAAAGGATAGTAATGTGGAAAAAGACCATGCATGTTGCCAGTGTCCAATATGACATTCAATGTTTTTTTTTAGTGCTAGTCATAGCTTCATTGAATCCAAAGTATCTACCAGTGTTTTTATTATGCGAGGAGCTACACGCTGAGTGTACGGCTTCCCTTTCTTCAAAGGGCTTATAGGTTGAAGATGTAGGAGAGGCAAAGGATGTAAAAGACAAAATAGAGGCATGGAGAGATAGTGGCCTTTCCAAATTGTAGGGTAGAAGAGTTACAGAGAGTAAAACTCAAGTATTTTGGCTTTCAATGGACTTGACATGTTGTCTCTTAAAGGAAAGAATTCTTCTGACAACTCCATCAAGGCTTGAAATCTAACTGACAGGATTGCCAAACCACAGAACACTGTCTTCTCTAAAGCAGGTTGCCTTATGTACAGCAGGAAAAAAAAAATTACTTTCAGGATTTTCTATTAACGCACAGAAAGGTCTCCAAGTTTTTCTTACATACATGTTATTCTGTGTATATGTAGCCTGCATAAAAGAACACATGATCTTCAATAAAAGGCAAGAGCCCTGCGAATAGGGTTTCTGTGGGATTTCTAGTAATAAAGTGTTTTCATAATTTTTTGCTGCAGGCAATTTCACTTCTAGATCTAGTCCTGAATTACAAAGACCACACTGAGATCTGTATTTCCATTTTGAAAAGTGCAGGTTTGACTGTTAGCTTTAGATCCTTTTCTGCTGTATCTCAATTAGCATCTTCGACTGGCAGTGCCTGTGCTAGGATATCCTACCATCACTGTATGGTGCAGGGGAATCATCCTTCATGGTGAATTCAAAGAGAACTCAACCAAAGGCATTTCTTGCTTCTGACAGCAGAATAACTGGAAGCATCAACAGGGTTTTCTGACTTCTCTGATTCTGAAGATTAAAGCAATACTGTATTTTGGGAGTGAGCATAACATGCTGAATGGTTCAGGTATAAAGTACACAGGAATCCTTCCATCTGTCTTTTAAAATACAGTGAAAAATTATTTTCCTTTCTTATGCAAGCATTCATATAGCAGACTTGTGATAGAGGAACTGCAGCTTTGGAGTCGCATGGGAGAACAAATCTAGCTTAATTATCCCAAGTAACCACATAGGCCATCATGAATCAGATGTACATACTCTGATTTCCACTCTTCACAACACAGGTATAGATGTTTAGTTTCCACTTAAATTTAAATAAATCCTTCACATCAACATGTTTTCAGTGGTATCAGTGCTGGGTGACTGACTCCCCTGGACATCTGCCAAACATCTTGTCTGGTTTTTTTAAGTTAAGGCTTTATTCAGACCAACTGTGTTTCACCCAGGTTCTTGAGCCTGTCTGAATAAAGCCCTAATACCTTACTAGAGCCTTGAAGATGAACCAGAAACATTGAATCTACTTGTCTGCCCTTCACCTTCAGAATTCTGCTTGTCTGTTAAAAAAAAAGCAAACCAAACAAAAACACAAACTAAAAGGAGAAGGACTGCAATAAGAGATGATTTCGATCCCTTTGCTTGGAAACATATCAGTATATCTTCATCGACATCAGTAACAGCAACCTTGTACTGCAAGTTTTACTGCTCAGTCAGATCAAGTGGGCTGAACAAATGGGGTGTTGATGCAACTCATGGGCTTTAGCTGGAAAGCATGCTACCATGTTCTGGAGTAAATAAGAGAACAACTTGTCTCTGCATGCAAGAGTGAGATAACTGTGTTTTACAGTTCTTCCCTGTTGTTTGTTTTGATTTCACAATGTACATGATATACGAACCAGGAGTGGAAACAGTTACTGGCTTTAGCATGGAATATCTATCAGACATGAACATCTGCAGATAAATAAGAAGCTGGACAGTCGAAATATGAACAAGGAATCCGTGATAAGCATCTTCTCAGTGGAATATTACCAGAGTCTTAAATCACTGCACAAAGCACTCATGTGACAGAAGAGAAGCAAACTGTGTGAAGCCAGATGTGCAAGTCTGATTAATCTCTCTGGCTGAGGCTCTCCATGCTCAAGAGAATAATGAGCAATTCTGCAAGATGTTGGCTCCCAGCAGGATTGTGACCACCCATGTATGTGTACAGTCAAGTAATAACTGTGCTAGAATTGATGAATGAGATGTTAGACACAGAAACCTTCTCACTGCTGATGACAATTACTTAAAATATAGTAGTGGATGCCACAATATTTGCTGCACATCACACCTATGACAAACAGGTCAGCCATTACCACTTCCATATAGATCATTTTGCTAACAACTACAGTTGCTGTGTTTCCTTCTTGGTTTTAAGGAGATAGATAACTAGACTTTAATTCACAAGGTTTACTCCTGTATGGTTCTTCTGACGTGTTTATAGTGCACTGGAGGTGTACACCAAGTACACCAAGTCTGATGCTTCCTAGCAACTGAACATGGCTGGAGAGCTGGTTGGCAGATGTTACAGACTGAACTGTTGCAGATAGGGTGCAAGGAAGTTCTGGTATGGCAGTTAATATTGTTCCTGCAGGGGTGGTAAGAAAGCTCATTAAAATCCTCAAATTCTGCCTTAGCACAATTACAGCATGGAGAAAGAGAGCATGCATGGGAACCCTGGGCTTGTGGCAGAGCTGGCTGTGCTTACTACCCTGCTAGTGACAGAAAAGTTCTTTCTCCACCTCTTGTGATGCCAAAGAGGATTCAACATTGTACCTCGATAGTAAGGAAGGCCAACATCCTCCTGGGTTGTATGAGCAGAAATGCAGCCGGCTTTACAAGGGATTGTTTCCCTTTTATTCAGCTCTCCTTAGATAGTTTCTAGATTACTATGCCAAGTTTAGGACACCCCAGGAAAGGCATCAAAACCCCAGAATGAATTGAGCAGATGGTCACTGCAACGGTTGAAGGCTGAAGCACCTGACCTGTGAGGAGAAGCTGAGGGACCAGGACTACTTCAGCTTGGAGAAAATATAGCTTGCAGGAGGAGTACTTAACAGCAACTCTCCAGTAGCTATAAGAAGATTATCAGTAGGGTGGTGCATGGTGAGAGGAGGAGAGACAGTGGGCAAAAATTGAAATAAGAGAGGTTGAAGACTAGATTACAATGAAAACATTTTCCCTTATGAGAAGAGCCAAACTGTGCAGATGGTTTTCCCAGACAGGTTGCACAGCTGGCATCCTCTAAGGTGATCAAGGCCTAGCTGGAAAAAGCCCTAAGCAACCTGGTCTGATCCCACAGCTGGTCCTGCTTTGAGCAGGATGTTGGACTAGAGACTCTGTGAGGTTCCTTCCCACCTGGATGACTTTACATTATGACCTTTGCTGTATTATACACAAATAATACAACCCATCATAAAGTTAATGAGTTACTTGTTAAATTCCATCTGAGAAATTAATTCTGTTATGTGTAAAAAAGCCTCTACAAAAGCCAGTATGGTCTGTTCAGGAAGCTCCATAATAGAAATGAGGTGATGTACCAAATGCTGGCAGCATTTGGACAAGTAGCTTTTACTTTTCCAGGTCTTCTCCCCAGGAATCACTTCTGCCTGAACAGTGGGAGTCTCTTTTCTTCTTTGAATGAATTTTTTGAGAAGATTAATAAAAAAAAGTTAGAAACTGTTCTCAAAGCTTTGCCATGTATTTTTTGCTGACTACAGTAAGATCTGTAGCCATGACTGCAGGGAAGATTTGAGGCAGAAATTCTTTGCACCATGTATGCATCCAAAGTTCAAGTTGAATTTGGAGAACACAAGTAAAGCATGCTTAGCCTAAAGGTTGAAAAGCATGGGTCTGCATGAATTCCTACGTGGAGCCTTGAAGAGGGGTTTCAAAGATGATATTCCCTTCTGCACAGATGTGTTACATACTCCCCTCCAGGCAGCAGCAGGCAGAGGAAGTATGGAGAGCACAACTGCATCAGGGTCCAGTTCCCCATGACAGCCTGGGGTGCTTGTGAAGGAGAGCTGCTTTTGCTCTTCTGTTTCTCCTGAAAGCACACAGTGAAAAGAGAATTGTCCACTGCCCCAACATGAATGTAACCTATCTTCATGAATGTGGCCCACCAGAGCCGGCAGCAGGAGTTAACATACACAGAATACGAAGCTTGTGGATAATGTCTTGGGCTCATCCCCACAGGAGTCTTGAGACACTTCATGGGTTATAATGCAGAGAATATTTATTGGATAAATTGTAGTTGTAAATCCTTTTATAATGCTGTAACTAACAATCAGCTGTGTTGTGGCAATGCAGCAGTACACCAGGCATCCACGTTCTCACACCACATCCCTAGATTGTCTGCATTATCAGAAATAACTTCTGGGGACTTGTAACATTTCCTACCCTGTTAAATGTTTGCCTCTAATCCTGAATTAGCTCTTACTCTACAGAGACTTAACTAGAAGGCCCAAGACCAGAATTAAAAATGTGCTATGCCCCTCCTCAAAATCTTGAATGAAGAAAGGAAGAGAATGCAAAAGGTTTTTCAAAGCTTAAATACAACAGTTGAGTGCTCAGATTCAACCAGGGCAACACCCTATTATGATATTAGTCTAACTTTAGGTTTATACATACTCGGACGTTGCTGAGATTCTGGCTTAGTGGCACACATTTTGTTCTCTGACGTTTTATGGGACTTTATGGGCTACTGGCAACTCAGTTGTTTAAATAGAAAATACCTAACTAATTTGAGAAAACATGGTCTCTGCTGGTGAGAAGTAGGAGCTTAATGAATCAAGATCAAAAGAAGCTTTACACCATCGGGGTATGTTATCTATCAAATCAGATATGACCTGTCTTCTTGTTCACTTCTGGTCATAAAAAATTTTACGATAATTTGGGGACTTTACCCCAGCATTCCAATTAAGTTTGGTTCCAGGTGATTATTTTGGATCCTCTGACATTTCCAATGATGTAGGGGTGCTGCAAATGTTGTAAATGTCTGGGTTCCACACCTGCACCTCGGAGAAGTAAAACTATGAAAAAAATTCTGTCCCTGCGTGCTGCCTAATAATAATCATATCTGAAAACCAGTGGAAGGCTCACTGGGACATAAATGGCCAACAGCAACTGCAGGTAAGTGAATAAACAGTATCAGAACAGTCCAGGATCATGTTTATTTTCCAGAGTTGCCTGTCTTCTAGGGTTGCACGGGCACTTCCATATCCAGTGCTGTAATAGGACAATTCCACTGTATCATCAAGAGCATGTGAGGTGGTACAAGGCAAAGTACAAAGCATTTTCAGCAGTGGTGGTGGCATCACTCCCAGTGGTTGTTCTCGTTGCAGTCAGTTTTTGTCTCTGTCTCTGTTCCTGCACTGTCCTGTCCCCACAGTACCTCAGCCTTGAGAAGAAGCATGCCAAGGTTGAGTGACTTTGTGAGGGGTAGTTTTCTCTCCTTCTCTCCTTTAAAATGGACACTTTCATTTCATTGCCCCCAACATTAAAAGTGTTCCTACAGGTTCATTTTAGGCTGGCTCTTTTATGTGTGTTTCTTATCAAGGATAAGGCCAGTCTTTGTCTTGGCACAGACAGACAGATGTTTCAGATGGTTCACAAATGCTCTCACAGTTAAGGAATGTTCCTTTTAGTTTCTAAAAGCTGTATTAAGTCCTTTGCCAAACTCCACAGGTCAATCTTCACATCTTCACAGAAGAACTTCGGGATGGGTTCACAGCAAGAAGGTGGTCAGACTCAAAAGAAGCTTTTCTTTCCTCAATTTTTCATGTAAAATATTTCTCTCTCTGTTTTTTTTTCTTTTGTTGCTGACCACACCTGTAGTGATTTTACAGTAGATGTTTGCATAAAACATTTCTGTTGCATAAATATACATATGAACACATACACACGTGCATATATACATATACATACATACATACATATATATATATATATATAATGTAAGGCAGAATTTCAGAGGAGTTTCTGCATTTTCAGATGTGTACCTGAACCCTTCATAAGATCACATCTCCTCTCAGGGTCTTCTTGAACAGAGCTACCAGACCATTAAACCACTGTCACTCTTCACTAGCCATGCCCACTATGTTTTAATTTGTCCTTCAACCTTCTGGCAAAATCTTCAGCAGAAAAGTGGGTATGCAGCAAGAATAGAAGTGTCTTCACCTCAAATGTCAGAATTCTGATTTTACTTGTTTCCACACACACAAACTGAGAATGTCTCTGGAGTAATTAGTAAAAGAATAGCATTAATTCTGCTTCTCTCTGATGAGGGTGCTTCATTAGGATTGATTGCTCATTTCCAAAGATTATACACAGCTAAAATAATTACCAGTGGAGAAGGCAAGGCACCAAACAACACAAATATCCTCTAGACCACCAAAGTAAGTAGACTCTTAAGAATAAGTTTAATACTTTTATTTATAAGGTATGTATAAATCAGGCTTTCAGTTCCACCAGGAATAACTGTCAATTAAATTAGGGCCCTATGACTAAATCTGAATCTCTGTTCCTTTTCCCTGAAGGTTTTGTATATGCACACACAAGAGTTTATTTAGGACTGGGTGAGAGACCACTAAAGGCTATCACAAATTTAGAGAATTCATAGTTCTGTTTGACTGAACTGAAAAGTCACGACTATCAAACATTTGATTTATGCTGAAAGCTTGAGCCTGATTCTACTTCACACAAAATTTCCAGCTGCAAAAAAACCCATACCAGAAGCCCTCATCCTTTGAGTCTTATGCTATCTCTTAAAAAAGAAAGGCCTATGAATGAAGGGCATTTAGTAGCTGAGTTTTTTCCCATGCTATTCCTTTTTTTTATTTCTTCTACGTTGGCCTCATTTCTGAGCAGCTCCTTGTAATTGGGACAGTGTTATGGAAGATCATAGGAAGCTGGTTTTGTCCTCACCTCAAGCCATCAATACTGCTGCTTGGCTTTGCAGCCTGCAGAACTGCCCATTCAGTTTGTAGTATAATAAAAAAAACAACCCATTATGTGTAGATATAGGCAGGCAAGAAAGTAAAGAGTTTTCACATAAAATGAACGAAACTATATGGAATGAAAATCTGTGGAAACAGAAACATGAAGAGATTACATAGAGATACGAGAGAAAACCAGAACATGCTCATTCCTAATAAGCCCTTTCCTGACATATACTTTAACCCGAATAAAATGAATATTAACTGTCTGGAAAGAAAATAAACAAACTAGAATGTATTAATGTGAGCTGAACATTTATCACAGTAGCACTGAAAGGATCAGAGCAACACTAACACAAGAACACTGAATCAGTGAGACCAGTCTCTGCCCAAGTACACAGATGTACACACCTCATCATGATTTTGAGGTGCTCCCTCCTGAGTGGCAGCTGCCAATTATGACCAGACTGTTCAAAAGTTGCAAACAAGCATTTAGGGAACATTTTTTTCATCTATGTAAAAGTAGCCATCCTCTGCTTCAGTGGTCTAAATGAGAGACTGGAGAGAGTAGACCCACTAATCCTCCTTCCACATTTACCTAAAGCTTTGAATCCCAAGGAGCCTGGACACTGGTGAAAACATCTGGAACACAAAAAAGGAGCGTGTATTGCCTGCTGGTGCGAGCTGCCATGCAGTGAGAGATAAACTGTAGCATTAACTGCAGGACATCAAAATTCTGGTCACTGGGAACTGGAGCTGCCCATCATCATCAAGACTCACCAGGGGGAGTGGAATGGAAAGGGGTGCAGTTAGGCAGTCAGTGTGCGCAGGGAAGCAAAATGGTAAAAAGCCATGGGACAGAGTGGCCTGTGCAAGGATCAGGGGGCCAAATAAAAGACAAACAATGTGAAAAGATACAGGGTGTGTGCAGGTGGACCTGCCCACATGGCAGTTGAGAAGAGAAGCAGCAAAAGGCAAAAAGAGAAAGCAAAGCTCTCCCTTTCCCCTCAACTCTCACTCTTTTCCTCATTAAAGGCATTTAAAGATTTCCTGGTATTTTCCTGATACTTCCTTTCCCCTCAAAGCACATCCTGCAATTTTTGTGGTGATAGTAAGACTTGATGATTAAGAGTAATCAGGGTTAGGAAACACCGTGGCAGTCTTCGGTAGTTACATCTAAGAGAGAAAGTACCCTTGAAGCAACCTCGATAAAGGTGTAGTCTGAAGGTGCTTAGTGAACTCTGCCCTAGCTACAACACAGATACATTACCAGTGCACACACCAGCAACTGCAAACAGTGTTACAAGAGGAGAAAAGACACTGAGAACCTTGCTATAAGGGCAGGTTTTTCCTATAAGGGAAACAGTGTTGCTGAGGGTCCAGGAACACCTACTTACCAGTTAAGTGGCTGGCAATCCTGGCAATAGGTTTAGGAGGCAGGGCAGGGGGCTGTTTGAGGAGGGATAACTGTTTCACTGGGGTGTCCTCATGTTCTCCAGGGAAAGCAGCAGATTTTTTGGGGGGAAGTAGCAGGACTGGTTTAGCTGTAGGATCTTGGGACAGGAGGATGCTGGATTCATTGGATGTGGGGCTCTCTTCAGACACTGGAGGACACAACCACATCATAGACGCAACAACGTTACGAGCAAAGCAGCAACGGATACAGCCATAGTTAGACAAGAAACGCAGTGCACCAAAGCAGAGTAATAATGACTAATACATTTCACTCAAACATCATATAGCACAGAAAGGAGAAGGAGAGGAAGAAAGAGAAAAAGAGGAGGAGTAAAACACAGAGCCAAATTTCCCATTACCTCTGACAGAAGTCAGCTCTCTTATGCCAGGTTGGAATGTATTCCTGCATCTTGAACACAAATCAAGAGCCTTAAAATGTCACATCTCAAGGTGGTCTGTTACCATAGCTTGCTCAGGACCAGACACGTTAGCAAGAGGTCTCTAAACTTACTCTATGAATGCAAAAGCACCTCATGGGGCCTACTTCATTTCAAAGAGGCCACATATCTGTGCAAAATCATGGATGAACACCTCTACCAGTCACTTTTCCTCACTTGACCTTCATTCACAACTATCAGCGTTAAGTGATGCAGAAAAAGGAGCTAACATAGATGTACAGTATTACTGTCTCTGCATGGTTGGGGAAGAAGCACAAAAAGCCTCAACTACCCTAGGGTAGGGTAACTGGGTAACCGTCTGTGTTTACTACTGAGATCTGTGTGTTGTGAACATCACCCAACACCATGCAGCAGGTAGAGGGCATGATATTGCACCCAAGGGTTTAAAAACGCTATCAGCTCTCTGCTCCAGAGTTCATTGGCACAGCTGAGATGTAGCCACAGAGTCAGAAATCTACACTTAAATGTTGACAAAGAGCAGGATACTTGTGCAGAAGAAGTTACTTCTACACCAAGTCAGTAAAAATTTTTCATGGAGCATCTAGTGACAATCTGTATGCTGTCACCTCCTTCTCCAACAGGAGACCTTGGTCTTCAACAAGTATTTCCAGAGTCAGACACCAGATGTTAAAAGTCAGGAACTTGTTTTAAACATCTCAAGAGTATCCACATCACAATGTAAATAAGATGTTACCTGTCCCATCCATGATCTCTGTGGTTGGGAGCACTTCGTATGAGCAGGGTTCCCCAGATGCTGGACCTGACTCCAGTTCTGCTAGGGCTGGCAGGGATACCTGGCTGGAGCTCAGCACTTGTGCGGAACTCAGAGGCTGTCCATTCTCCAAAGCTCCTTCTTCATTTGGTATGGAAAGTTCCCCATCTGCTCATAGTTGGAGGAAAGCAGAATGACAACAGAAGACACATAAATAAGATGCAGAAAGAATGTTAAATAAAATCTGCTATCTCCATTAATTTGCTTGCAAATGAGGGATCTGAACTGAGACCTTGCATATATACAGAAGACACTGGGATAAAGATCAAAACAATATGGTTTGTATCTCAAAAATACAACTTGTGCAGATGTCTGCTGTGATGTTCTGCCCACTATAGTTTCACATAAATCTGACAGTATTCCACTTGCCTTAAGAAGTTCTTAAGATTTGGAAAAGATCTGTTAAATATCTGTGTTGATCCTTTGCTTACCCTAGGGTGCTCATTAGAACCCATGGTCTAATCTGTATGGTTCCTGACCAGCTACCATCCATGGAGCCATGCAGACCAATCCAGGGCCACAAAATCTGTTTTCTCTCTGTCTATATTGAAGCTGGGAAGTAATGAATGAGAATGAGCTGGAACTGAAGCTACGGAACATTCTTAAAGAATATGAATGTATGCA
This sequence comes from Piaya cayana, assembly GCA_013389865.1. NCBI lineage: Eukaryota > Metazoa > Chordata > Aves > Cuculiformes > Coccyzidae > Piaya > Piaya cayana. The sequence continues at coordinate 56,399 of WAAB01018579.1, read as the reverse complement.
GAATATAATTTATAATATTTTAATAAAAATAGCAATAATTATTTCTTCCCTCACACCAACTATCATACTATAAGGGACACAGGCAAAATCGCATGTCTGCCTTTTACACACAAATAAAAACATTAGAGCTCCCCAAATCAAGAGTTTAAGTAGGGAGAGAATAATTTTTTTAGTTGCCTTGTGTAAGGGCTTGATAACAAGATATAGTACATTCCGTTTAGAAAGGTTGTTTTTAAAGTTATTCATAATATCTGCTCTATCTGAGCAGAATTTCTGTAAAAGCAGCTGGTAGTTTCTTTCCTATCATACATCACTTCAGATTAAAAATATTAAAGAATAGAAGTGAGAGATCAGAACATTCTCTATGGTGTCAACCTACATGTTTTTTATCTCAGAATCTGTTACGCACAGCACTCTGGTACCTGGAGGCAATGATCACAAGGATATCTCAATTACAATTTTATAAAGGAAAGTGTTCAGCCCCTATGATTAGGAGCGGAAGCCTGGAAATACAACCAGAATGTGACCTGTAAGTCTAAAAACCAGCAGGCAAACAATGGACCCTAATTTTACTATCTATTTAAATTATTTTTGTAAGTCAAACTCAGGATTTCAGGATCTGTTTTTTGATTTTTGGGCACATATATTACTCAAATAAGTGCCCAGTTTCCCCTCACATGGCTAAGATGTGCATAACACTTTGGAAAACAATACTGAAAAGAGAAAAAAAAACCCCACTAAGTCTCACTTAAGCATCAGGACATAGAAATTAACAAGTCTGAAAGTATGTTTGTATTCAGAATTATGTTTTTGCCTTTCAAAGCTTCTTACAGTGAGTGAAGATGGTCTCCTGCTTACTTTGGAATTATTAGAAATACCAAGGTCTTGACTTTCTTGTTTTTATTGGAGGCGGGTTTTTTTTTGAAGACCTGGGGTGCTATTATGGTGCACAGCCACATCACACTAGTCTGAAACACAACCCACAGCTTTCAGAGCAATCAACTGATTAGGCTAAAAGGTGGCAACACGAATCAAAACTAAAGGTTTTCACCAACTGTTTGCACCACAGTCTCCTAACTGCTGTGATCATTCAATATAAACCTGTTTATTTTCCTAGGTGGCAAAAATCAAACAACAGTTCACCCTGTATTTAAACTGACTATTTTTCAATTTAGCTGTTTGGGTGGAAATGCTATGTGTTCTGTGCTTGCTATGCCTCTCTCTGTCTCTCTGTCTCTCCTATAAACATATACCTTTACATGTCTTTGGAACAGGGTCTGCTATTTCCTCAGTTACCTGCTTTCATGAAAAAAAACATAACTATTTCTTATGCAAAGTAACTGTTTCCCTAATGAAAGGCAGTGGTTGTGTTCAGTGACAAACATTAATTCAGTGCAGACTGAATTTGACCATAACTGTGAGCAGACAAAAAGTATGCATGATAAAACCAGTAACGTTTAATTTTTGGAGGGATATCCACACATTTTTAATTAAGTGGGATGCCTATCATAACATGCTAAGCACTTTAACTTACTCTTAAGTGCACCTTGCCCTTCTCAAGGTATATTCAGCGTGACTTAAGAAGATATCATTCAAATGACCCGTGGAAGGTTTATGATTGCAAAAAAGTAAAATATGAGACAATTTTGGCTTCTACTTTTGTCATAACAACAAGCATGACAGCTTTCTCTACTGATAGCATAACCTCTTTTAATCTTCCATCTGAATATCTCCAATCTTCAATTAGATTCTAAAACTTGTCCTTGGATTTGACTGAAATAATCAGATATGACACAGAATCCTCACTGAAATATACACCCTAAATCAAATCTCATTTAAAGAGGAGCTACATAGGGAGCTGCTCAAGTACAGCAAACAGATCAAAGATGTGGATAAAATTTGTAGAGTGAAGAATATCTTAGTGTGAATTAATCCTGTATCAGAGACAAGCTTGACAATCAGATATAAAAGGCAAATTACTTATTATTTTTAAAGTACTAAAAGCTACTCTAGTTAGCTGACATATAATTGCAAAGAAGCCTGGTAATGCAGTTATTACATATACATGGATAAATCAATTAGAATTCAGGAACTGGCTATGAGTTTAAAGTAATTTTGCACAGTGATAAAACATTTAATCTTTTGTTCTTACACTTGCTAAATCCTTAACTGTGTTCTCATAGAGCCTGTTGATACTTAATGGAGAATTCCCTAAATGCATGAGCTTTGATAATACTGTCTGAGTGTGAATCAGCTGCACCTGGACAGGACCAGAGAGAATAACTGGACCTCTGCATTAAGAAGAGCACATGAAGCCTGCTCTTCTGTTACTCAGGAGGCTCTGCAGACCTGAAGCCACTGAAGAATCAGAACTTCAGAGGAAACTCTGATGCAGAAGCCTCCACCCAGACACTTTGATTCACCATAGCATGTGAAAATAACAGTATGGGGTGAAAGCCCAGAGATGCATGGAAGATACGTTCAAAACATGTGGTCCCTACTCATGGTTTGCAGTCCTGAACACACCTGTCATTTCCACTTTTTGGTGTTTCTTAAAAATCATCTGGTGCAAAGTAGGCTGCAGCGCATCATACAGACTGGTACAGATCAGCCCTTTTGTTGTTTCTTTATGTCGGATCTCTGCTTACCCTCACATTGTGTCTTTTCATCAGAACACTGTTGGCTAGGAAACTTCTTGCATGTTTGAAATGTGCCATGCTCATGCGCTCCTTTGACAGACACATGATGAAGGAAGCTAAAATGATGAGCAGAGTTTGAAATCCCGGGTTTTTTTTCCACTTTGGGTTGTCTCCTTAAGTACTTGCCTGCTCTCAGGTGAGACTGTCTAGGAAAGAATTCTTAATGGCAAAGCCTAGGAAAGGCAGAGAGAAATTTATGTGCTTCTCTGTCATGGTCCCCATGAGACAGAGGATGGAAAACTGAGTATTATTGCATTTTGTCAAGACCTGTCTGCGGGGCTGCTTCCTAGCCTTGGTGGCACGGTGGCTAGAACTCTCCTTGACTTCAGTCTCTAAACAGACCCCCGATTTTGTAGGATCCTGCGGAGTCTGAGACAGGTTAACACATGGATGTCCTCTGCTTCTGGAGGAGTTAAAATCCTTCCAACATATTGAAATCACAGCTCCACTGGCTCTCTGCTGTCTACCATGCCTTCCTCCTCATTGTACTACCAAAGACACTTCTTCAAACTTATGCTCACATGCTGCCACAAAACCTGCCCTAACACATAAGTGCAACACTTCCAAATTCTGTCAGGATTTAGGTAACCTGAAATGTGGGTCTATATCCATTCTTTTGACTAGATAAAGAGTACAAAATCACAAAAGTATAAAAGATGAGGACTGCTCACGCATCCTTGCAGAACTATTGCACCATAGCCACTGAAGCAGGCAATCAGTACACACTCATATTCAGAAATTTCTCACTGCAGGCAATCTCATCTATGTTCAGATAAAAGAAGAGGTATCAAAACACCACAAGTAGATTTCATTCTTTGACTGGCACTATAGAACCATGGGCAATTCTGAAAACAGATGCTTTTGGGACAGTTGCACTATCATGTGAAAATCAAAGCTGTTTATGTGTGAGAGTAAAGGTACAGCAAAAATGTGAGTTCTTCTAAATGCTGTGGTGTGTTCTCAGTTGCAGGTGGAAGCTGTATTTTCAACCTCTCAGCCCACAAACTATTAGAACAGCAGGTGCCTAATCAGATACTCCTTCAACTTACTACTTTCCCAAAAGGACATAGTATTTGAAAAGATTACAACCTTTGCCTACATTTTCAATAGACTCAAGTTGCACAGCCTTGGAAATGGAAGATGACAGAAACCGATTCAGTTGGGAGTCTGGCCCTTGCCAAGAAAAAAGCTCTTTGCAGTTCATTCTGGAGTGGTTTCACTTGACTAGTTTAAGCACAGGTGTCACTGACTTGATAAAAGCATTTCTTCTTTTCCAAATATAGCAGCTGGATTACGGTGACTCTCTCATGTGTGAACACTATGACTGACTGTGCTCTGCTAACTTCTACCTACTGGATGCACTGAAAAGCCAGCAAATTCTGAAGCAAACAGGTCAGAATGTCATTTTAAACAGCAGGCAACTAAATAGCTAATTTGTTTTTTCTTCAAAATAGAAGACATGATAAAAACAATACTTTACAGAATCACAGAATCACTAGGTTGGAAAAGACCTCCAGGATCATCAAGTCCAACCATTCCTATCAGTCACTCAACCGTTACTCTCAGCACCTCACCCACCCATCTTTTAAACATCTCCAGGGATGGGGACTCAACCACCTCCCTGGGCAGACCATTCCAGTGCCCAATGATCCTTTCCATGAATAATTTTCTTCTGAAGTCCAGCCTGAACCTCCCCTAGTGGAGCTTGAGGCCATTCTCTCTCATCCCATCCCCTGTCACTTGGGAGAAGAGGCCAGATCCCTCCTCTCTACAACCTCCTTTCAGGTAGTTGTAGAGAGCAATAAGGTTATAGAATCATCAGGTTGGAAGAGACCCACTGGATCATTGAGTCCAACTATTCCTGCCAATCTCTAAACCATGCCCTTAGCACCTCATCCACCCACACCTTAAACACCTGAAGGGAAGGTGAGTCAACCACCTCCCTGGGCAGACCGTTCCATTGCCTAATGACCCTTTCTGTGAACAGTTTTTACCTTATGTCAAGCCTGAACCACCCCTGGTGGAGCTTGAGGCCATTCCCTCTTGTTCTGTCCCGTCACTTGGGAGAAGAGGCCA
>WAAB01018579.1:0-51448 GCA_013389865.1 Piaya cayana | reverse complement strand
GGTCCAGCCTGTTCAGATCCCTTTGCAGAGCCTCCCTACCCTCCAGCAGATCAACACTTCCACCCAGTTTAGTGTCATCTGCAAACTTGCTAAGGGTGCACTCGATGCCTTCATCGAGGTCATTGATGAAGACATTGAACAGGGCTCGACCCAGCACTGAGCCCTGGGGACCCCCACTTGTAACTGGCCTCCAGCTGGAGTTGACTCCATTTACCACCACTCTCTGGGCCAGGTCATCCAACCAGTTTTCCACCCAGGAGAATATTAGAGAACTTAGAACACTGCAAGTTCCAAAAAGTTTTGGGTTTGGGTCTGCCTTTGTTCTGTATGGATATTTTTCAAGAAAGAAAAAGACAAAATTACTCACTCAAGGGCTGATTCTGTCTACTTTGTCCACCTCTTAGGAAAGGGAGAAAAAGAAATTTAACATAATGGCTCTACCATTGACTGTACAAAGTACTTCTTGGCCTGGAAGGTGCTACCATCATAAAATAAAGCTTTCTGCTCATAACTTCTAAAGTTGACTGTGTTTTCTTGAATGATTAGAGATGACTTAACAGGAATTACAAGGGAAATGTTATTTCCACTTAAGGTTTGCAGTGAGATATAATATCCTTTATTAAAATTTCTCTAATACTGCTGATGGAAATACTGGTTTTGCTTTACAAATCTTCCCTTACTCATATCTTTGTATCATCAAACCTACTCAATCACTGCTAGTAACCTTGTGTATTACCACTTTTCTCTCTGCCCTGCCTCTTTCCTTCAAGGAGGGACACAAATTTTCCATTTACTGTGTTTGCAACTAGCAGGAAATAATGTAAGGTAGTGGATGAGAAGTCCTGGTGATTTGCATTGTGGCTTCCCTTCTATTGGCACCTGATAATGAAGAAGTTTGATGGTTCTGCTTTTTGCACCATAAATAGGATGAAGCAGCATGTGCTTCGACCAGCTTTTTCTGATACTAAAAGGTGAAAAAAAAATATAAAAAGCAATCAATTTTTTTTCAGATGAGGAACTCCAGACAGCTTAGCATCTGCTTCACAATATGATACAGAAGATCACAAACTAGAGCATTATATGATAAATGGAGAAACCTGCGATGCTCTGGTAGCAACATGGAGGGCAAGACCAGGCTGCATAGGAAAGATTTTTCCTGGGATGCCTTTTGGTGTGTGCAGGGACAGGTCAGAAAGTAGCTAAGGGTGGGATGTGATGCAAGGATGAAGGAAGCACACTGTGGATGGTAGCCTGCCTGAAGGCTGCCTTCTGAGCTGGCCAGGGCACTGAAATGGGAGTTACATTCTGGTCTCCCCTAGGCTGCGACACACTTGGTGGGACAACCTGGACCTCACGGCTGCAGATCCAAGCTGAGTCATACTCCAAAATGTGGAAAACCCAAGGCAGTGAGAAGGGCAAACCTTTTGCCAGGAGTTATTTCTACCCTGATGTTGCATCTAGGATGACTTCCAAGCCAGCAGGCCATAGTAGGAATACAGGCAGCATTAGATCTAAAGGATAAGAAGCATCTAATATACATAACGGGTAAAAATTGTAGAAGTTAATGACATATTTATTTATTTTACCTGTATGTTTTACTTTTTTCCCTTTTAAAATAATCTCTCCTTTCTCAATAAGCTAAACTAAAAAAGCAGGTAGCAGGCTTAAATGCTCCAGACTTTATGAGATACACCCCACTTCTGATAGACTTTATAACATCTACACACTACTTCCAATATCTGTGAAAGCTTATAACTTCTATTGACTGCCAACAGGTTTTGTTCTGGTATTGTTAAAGACTTTTAGACTTTGAATTAATGAAGCTTTAAAGTACATGTATAAGTTCTGTTGAAATTAAGAGGCAAATTTGGCATGTCTTTATATAATTTGCTGAATTCATTGTCTTAGTTATTGACAAGGGAAGCAGTAAAACAAATAAAAGCTGCCATTAGAGGTTGACGCATATGTAATAGATGCCAAATATATGTTGCATTACCAGTGTAAAACAATGGTGTTCATAAAGTAATGGAGTTTTGCATAAATAATACATTACAACTCAACAAATTAATTATCTTAAACAAGGAATTATTATTCTTATGTCTACTGAGCTATTTCAAGCGAATGTGTATCATTCTGTGATTGCCAGTATCCAAAACCTTTAGATGTTTCCCTTTTCCATAACAATTAATCCTAGAGTGACTCAACCAGACAATGCTAACACATGCAGGCACAGACCCACTCCATCTCCCCGCAGCCTGGATGCTTAGCTGTTTTGTAGCAAGTGTTTCCTGCATGCTGCCATGATTTATATTTCTACTGCTTTACATTTCTAATTAGCTTTCAGTTTTATTTGCTAGATAAGTATCACATGTATCCAACAGGGAAGGCCAGCCCACAGTGAAATCAAGAGAGATGTTTGGAGATCTTATTCTGCACAGTCCTGCAATTCAGGACTGCTTTCCCAGTTCTTAATCTTACAATAATGTAATATCTGGCCATAAAACTATATGGAATGTCAATTTAATGTTGCAAAAAGAACACTTACCTTTATCAAAAATTTCTTTCAGCACTCCTCGTTTTATAAGCTCCTCTCTGCTTTGCCTCATTGATATTTTTCTTTCCAAAGCTGTAAGCAAAGGAGAAGGGTCAATAAAAACAGAAAAGGGAAATGATTGTTTTAAAAGGCTCTATGCCTTTTAAGGCATTTTAAAATTGCTTATTCTTGTCTTCAAGTCTGTGGCAAATTAGCATCTCAAAATAAAGGCTACTGGCAGTCCAGAGAATCTGCCTGCTGCTGTAGGATTGCCGTTATTGACAGAAATGACTATAGACTGAGTGATTTGAAGGCATGCCTGCACTCCCATTGCTTAATTTTGACACATGACCAAAGCATTGCTGTAGAGAATTAGAGACAGGAAAGGGAGAAAAAAGCAATTAGTGCAGAAGCCGGAGATGGAAAGCTAAGAAAGGAGGCAAGGTGAAGGATCACACCAGTAAAAGATGTGGCCGTGGACTATCCTCAAGCAATGGAAGAGGACTGGCATCTTTGCTGCCCTAAAGCCAAGGCTTGTTCCCTGCTAACTCCAGTGGGAGCAGAGTAAGAAGTTTGGGACAATAAAAAAATAAAAAAGAACTAATTAATGGAGCCGCCTTCTCCCTGGAGAGTGTTGCTCCCTAAAACCTGTTTAAATGAGGGGAACTCCAGGTCTGAACAGCCAGAGTCCTGTATTGCCTGCTTGGAATCTGTGGTCACTGGGGTGGCAAAACAACAGATAGAAATTTCATGTTTGTTTCCTTCAGCAGTAATTAAACAATGTCCAATTAACCAAAACACCACAAAGGACATGCATTCAGGCAAAGAACCGAAATTAGCAAGCAAGGGGCACAAGAAGTGATGTGCAGGAGTGGCTGTGGCTGCACTTGCTCTGTGAGAAACATGCCTCTGCCTGCCAAGAAAGAGGCACAGTCAAGGGCAAATCGCTTCTGCCATATGCTCTCCTATAAGACCCAGTGCAGATTACAGATGCATGCATGCACAAATGAACCGGGCCTTAACATCTCCAGTCTGCCCAAGGCAGATTTAAAGCAAAAGGGGCTCTGAAATCCCCTGTCCTGAAAACACGAGGTGTAACCTCTTCTGTCACTGCTGCACGTTGGCTATTCTCCCAAGAGCAAAATGTACTTGGTGAATTAGCTATGTTTACAATGACACACCGCATTCATTGCAACTTACTTGCTGTCAGACATGTACAGCTTAATATGAACAGGGCCAGCTCTGCTTTACACTTCTCTATAGGATAAATTTAGGTTTCCTCATTTTTAAAATCAGTTTTGAACATGTATTCCTCAGGACAAATAAGGTCAGTAAGTACCACCAGTAGCTAATAAAAACTCTGGTCTGCTCTAAATACACTCAGCATCGATCAGAATTAACGGTAGGTCCATTTTCTAAGGCACAAGACCCCACACTTGTTAGCCAGCCACACAGTACAGTTTTATTTTTGAGGCTGTTAAGATAACAGTCGCAGCACTTTCCAGAGTGCCTTAGTCCTACTTGAAGAAGTGCTATAAGCACGTCACTAGCTTTCAATAAGACTTTGATTTCTAAGTTTCTAATATGCTTTTGAAAAGAAATACCCAACAATCAGACTGTGGAGTCACATTGCAGACTGCTCCCCAACCCACCTTGTCCTTACACTGAAGGAGCCTTTTTCTGGTATAGTATATAAAGCTTTTTCCCTGCCCTCCTTAAGAGTAATTGCCCTCCAAGAAATGCTAAAACAGGATACAGGTAACTCCGGAGCCTTCTCCCAATACAGAAATTATTAAAACTCTGGCAGGCAACCAACACCTTTTCCAGAACTACTGCCAGTGTAAGCAGCAAACAGCATCCAGTCTGTCTGAGCTTATTCTTTAGTGGGAAATCAAGTTGGGGGAAACAGCAGGAAAGCAATAGTTTTAGCATATAGACAGCAGCACAGCTCAAACAAAGACACAGGCAAACTCTGCTGTTTCTGTACTTTACCTTAACTAGCTAAGTAACAGATCCACATTTTACACACAAATTCACTGTCAGCCACCGAGGTTCACCATTTCACCCTCCTGTATCTTCAACAATTGGTGATGCAGGGTAGCAGCATCGCTACTGACTTCATGGCTAGGAAGTCATCACATTATTAAAGCAGGAGCATCTTTCCCAAAACAATTGCTGGGCAAGACACTCAAGTATTGATCAAGATTCAAAAGTCATCAACTATTTCTGCAGTCCAGCATAATTTTGGAGATAGAAAACATTTTTTGGAAGGTAACATTTTTTTTTTTCAGATACTCCCTTTTAGTTGCAAACCGCTTCTGCTTAAGAATGAAAAAACAACCCTCTAGTTTGAAGCTCAGACTAAAGCAACTTTTTCAGTTTCCAAATCCTTTCAAAGTAGGTACAGGATTGAAAGCATTAATTATTTTTCTGCTAAGCCAGTTTAATTAATAAGATATTTAGAGGAAGGGCATGCTGGGTTAAAAGCAGCACTGAATGATGATAACAGATGTTATACTAAAAGTGTAGATTATGCTACCTTCCTTTAATACAATTCTTCCTCTCAAACAAGTTTAATACATTTAAATGCATAAACTGCTATGCTACAGTTGGATCCGATGGAAAAAAAATCACAAGCGCTTAGATGCAGAACTCATTAGGGTCTAGCAGCCTGAACAATGAAATGCTTCAATCTGTCTGGATTTCTCTGGCAAAGATTGCCTGTTCTTTCAGGAAGTATTTTCTTTTTGAGCAGAAAGCTGGTACAGAATAAATTCATTCACTCTCCACTGAGAAGTGATTCATTCACAGCAGAGGATAAATAAAAACCTCCAAATTAATCCTTGATTCATGAGAAACTTGTAAATTCTGTGATGGGAAAAAAAATTTAATATTTAACAAAAGATGTATTACTTCATTGTCAATTTTCCTTGGTGATTAACCTAATTTTGTAATTTGTACAATCTTCCAGGAGATTAGAAATAAGCATTAAGCCCTGTATACTGGGTCTACTTATGCCAGAAACTTTTCTTAATAAATTTATCAATTCTCTAAGAAACTCTCAGTTACTAGTTTATAGAAGTAAGCATATGTGTAGTTTATGATATAAGTGTAAGGTTTTGTCAGTATGCTCTACAGCATGCTATTTCTTTCAACCTCTGATAAAGAAACAGTGGAAAATGTTTCCATTAATGTTTCTGAGCTAGTGTTTTTGAACTTGTTCCTCAGGAACAGCACCCCCTCCAGCGTTAGGCAGAGCTTTTCTCTGTGGCAGACCCATTAAGATCAGTAAAGCCTTGACAGCGTCAGTAGGATTTCCTGCCCCTCTGTTCTAGAAATTGTGTACATTTTGGTCTTTATTCCTTTAACAGGCCATTGCACTCCACGATGGCAGTGATTGTGGACTGCTGAGAAGGTGAAGCTCACCACTGTCCCTGTGCCAAGTGCTTCCACTGCTGCGCCATTAACTAGTCAAAGAGGTTTATGTATCCAGGTTAATGTGTAACCTTTCTGTCCCTCCCATCCTTCCTCCTAAGAGCAAAACATTTCAGATGAACTCTTCCAGCCTGAATCTAGAAGGGCAGAAACTGGTTGCCTTTCCATAACTCGTCATGTTACTGCTTAAACAAAGGAATGGACTAAATAAACAGGTCCTGGCCTTCCTTTGGTTGTTTTTGACAACTGAAACAAGTTCCTAGTCTGTGCCAGCCAGGTGAATTTTCACTTCACTTTTTTTCTGATGTTGCCCTTGGTCTTTTTCTTAAAAAGCACTGATGGTTGCTTTGAATGAATTCTATATATTAATCACATATATAGTTTTCATGATGATTTTAGGAAGAAAGTTTGTTATAGGAATGGAGCTTAGAGCAGAAGCTTTCTTGATGCATCAATTATATTTGGATTCAATAGGCAGAAATTTGCTTTGCTAATAGTTCAGATCTATATAATGAGGAACAAGTAAACCAATTGCTTTGCATAGTGTTAAGGTTTGTTGATAATCCAGATCTGAATAATTAGAAACATGTACAGTAAACCAATTGCTTTGCACAGTAACAACGATCAATATTTCGTTTCGACTTATAAGGAAGGAGAGATTTTCAGACATGATGAATTATGTACCAAAGCATGTTACATCAACTTGAAATTCTATGTAGACTTCCTTGACAATCAAATGGAGCAGGATTGAACAGATATATGTTTTTACACTGTGACCTTCTGCCTCTGAGTTGGCCTCCCTATATCTTAAGAGAAAGTCTTAGGCATGATTTATGTCAGCATAATGTACTCATCTAAAACAGGTTGAGCAGCATCTTCGAAGTGACTGTTAAGCCTTTACTGACCATAAAGGAAGCACAGGGTAAGTAGCTGCAATAAAGACATATAAAATAAGGGCTGAATCCCTCCTGAAATAAAAACTGACTGAAGAGGGTAGTTTAAACAAAAGACATGATGCTGTAGATGCAAGTGTCAGATGGAGCTGAGGAAAAGGTAGATATGTCAGCTCACGCAGGTCTCCATTAATTTTGGGACTGTTTCAATAGTTGTTGCATGACATCCGGCATCACTGCTGTGAGCTTGAGTTTTAAACAATTCCAAAACATAGCTTGGCTGATGGTTTTTTTGCTTTGCTCAGTGCTAGATATGAATTTTGCTTGGCTTCAAACACTCCTAAGTCTCCTGAAGCCTGGGGGTGGGGGGGTGGGGGAATCCAACAGGTTTCTGAATCTTTGAGATTTGATGTTCCTTACTGAAGTTTTGTGTCACACTAATCTCAGCTTGTGTTTTCCTACAATGGTACCATCCATGAAATCTGATTCAGACAGATGGCTACCTAGGAAGGATTAGGAGCCCATTTTGTCTGTGATGTTTGAATATGTCATTTCTTGTTCTGATGGCAGCCTAGCACTCCCATTCTATGAGATTACAAAATAAGTGAACATCAGTACGGGAAATATGTGTGGGTATTAAAAGTTACACTTGATTATAAAAAAAAAAATGATTAAAAATACTAGCCAAATCAGGTGCCACTACAGTAGTTGACCAAATTATTCCCTTCTAGTATGTGAATAATTTGGAAAACTTTTGTGATGTGCTACAAGATAAAGTAGAAAAACAGGAAGAAAACTCAGAATTGATGCCACACAGGAGAAGTAACTCAAAACACTCTAGAAGCAAACCAGTATCATTATTATAGTTACAGAGGTGGAAAGGTCAGGTACAGACAAGTGGACAAAACTTAGGTCATCACCAGCTAGATCAGTAGCAAAGCATTGACAGCAACTGTTCTGTGGCTAGTGACCAGCACACTAGGCTTGGAAATCATCCTTCTAGATTTAAAATATGTTAATCTATAATTAAGATAAATAAAAAATTATGAAAATAAACACCCAAACCCACAAAAAGCCCCAAACCCCGTAACATATATTAATTTTATTTTATTTCCAGTCTGGATTCATTTTAGCTTATGATGACTTAAACACAGAGAACATAATATTAGGGCATCTTGCTTCCACCCAAGTTCAGATCAGCTCAAGACACTATTTCATCTTTAGTTAGAAGCACTGGACTACAGTCATGGTAAATCTTCATTTGTGATAGGCAAGCCATTGAAATTACACAGTAAAAATACACATATTCCTTTAACAATGCAGAATTAAACCTAAAATCCATAGTTACTGGAAGAGTTTAGGAGGTATAACAGTTGCCACACTTGGTAACTACAGATAAAAACTGAATTCTTTCTTCCTTAGTGATGGTGAAAGAAAGTAAAATTGAGGAAGAAGCTGAAATCAGCCTTAAGAAAACTCTAGATTCATAGTGATTATCACTACACGTACACTGCAAACAGACAGGTTTGTGAGAAAAATGGATTCAAAGTCAAGTCTGTAAACAACAGAATTGTAGCAACTAATCAAAATAGCAGAAACCACATTAAGAAAAGATCACAATACAGTAACACTACTCAGAAATACAGCATAGAGCCAAGAATTCAGTGAAGACAGAGAAATAAAATCTGAAAAACACTCCCATAATTAACAGAAAGGAACTGAATTAAAGAAATCAGAAATCTAATCTTCTTCATATAGAACAATTGAAAAAATCAATCAAAGAAGCTGCCTTCCTAGGGAAAAAAAAAATTTCAAGCTAGATCCAAAGAAACCCAACATAATGGATTTCACAGGCCAAGCAGAACAGGCCTGGCAGAAGATGAATACATGAAAACAGGAGATAAAACAAGAAATCTCTATAAATATAACAAAAGGTGCAAGTTTGAAAAAAAATCTAAGAAAATGGAAGAGAAAAGAAAACAAGACTGTAGACACCCTTAAAAAAAAAAAAGGTTACTACCCTGAACTATCCAGCTAGAGACAGCAAAACAGAACTTCACTGTGTCGATGAACTGTGATAGGCTACCAATAGCATTTTGGAAAGATTCACATTTTCATTCCCTTTCTACAAATTGCTTTTCTTGTCACACTTGAGAAGTATTGTACAGCAGGTTAGGGAGAAATTCAGAAAGCTGACCAGAATATTGAAAAAATGAAGAAAATGCATTTTTCCTGTTCTTCTCTCTGAGCTGCAATACAGCATTTCCACAAATTTCTATGTAACACTAGGCTAAGATCTGGCAAGCTGAGCCATCAATAGGTATTGCTTTCCATAACTTAATGAAAAATGAGACCTGTAGCTTAATTAAAGAAATTTGCAACAAGATAACATAGCATATCTTGGAGTACACCTGCTCGGTAATTACAGTGTGATTGCAGCACAGAAAGCCATCCATGGGCGTCTGAGTATATATAATTTAGGCATCAAAAACAGGAATGAAGGGGTGGTACTGAGTTATTTAAAGGCTTTAATCCAAGTAAGAAACGTGGCATGTTAGAATAGTCCATGCTGAAGTCCATATTCCTACTATCACCCTAAGTATCTATAGCTAGATTAAAGATAAATTAAGCACAGGAATCACCACCACAGTTCTTACTGCAATGAAGGTACATCCTAAATGTCAGGAGAAGGCAGCTGACACAATCTTCATGACAGGAAATCCACTCATTTTTTTCACATGGACCACTCATGCAGAAGTTGTAGTGTCAAAAAACCCAGTAACAATAGGGGTTCTACCCATCACACCTTTGCAACCAGGCAAGATGCTTTTAATAAGTGACTTAACTTGCTTTAGGCACCTTGCCATCTACAGTTTCTATATGTACAAACACCACAACTATGGGAGAAGCAAATGAGTGAAGAATTGGGTGAGATATCTGTGTTTCCCTTACCCTGAGAAGATGGTACAGACAGACGATACTGCAGCAGGGATCTGCAGTGTCATCTGTAATGGCAGAAACATCTATTTGCAATATTCTGCTGCATAGTTCAGTGGACCTTTCTCAAAGCAAAAACCAAAGCGTCCGCATGGTGGGCATAGCCAGAATAAGAAAACAACTCCTTAGACTCTCTGCAGCTGAACAGAATTCTCTCCAGAACAGCATTTACACATGAGATATAAATAACAAGGCAAGCTGCTACTTTTGGATTTGCTCCTTATGAGACAACACATCCAGAAGGCAAAATACAGAGCACAGTTTACAGAAACAAGTCTAACAGATGTCAGTAAACTGGATTCTCCATCATAACTTTTAGAGGGTGAGGAGTCAGTTTTCCTTGGACAGAAAATGGAGGAAAATGTCAAGATAAAATCAAAACAGTGACAGGCTGAAGATAAGAAGGGAAGAGGAAGAATGCTTGGATAGGCTACCAGGAAATGACAAGCAAATTACCAGACAGCATTTGGTCCACTTGTTTGCTAGCTAGAGGACCATCTTGCTGATTGAAAAGGGAACTGTACTCAGTAAGATAAACAGCACAATTCTTTCTGTAGCAACAGCAAAATGCTGCAGTTTCTTACATAGCTTGAGTTTACCTTACAGGCATAACTTTGCAAACAAGTATTGCCTGGTACCCACAGCCAGACAGATGTGTGAAAACAGCGCTTTACTTCCTCACAAAATCTCATTGCAGCTACAGTGAAGAAAGCATGATCTGCTGGATGCTTCTATTTCACTAGATAGGGATTTGGAATTATCTAAAAAATACCTGCATATTACCCAAAGTGTGTCTTGACATATACAATACTGTTGCAGTAAATTAGAGTTGAGGAAACAGTTCTTCCACTTATAGTTGAATAATTAGTAGACAGCAGCCTCCCAAACAAAACAGATGGATAGCTGTGCATTTGTGTCTGCACGCACACAAGAAATATTACAAAGCATAGTTTTCAACCAAGAAATACCTATTTAAACCTGAAGTTGGCTTAGCACATTTTCAACAAAGAAGGTATAAAAATTTCAAATATTTCTTGGAAACCACCACTACTCTTGTACATCCTGAAAACCTCAGCTAAGCACACATAGATTAAAAATACATTTGTTATTAGAATGAACTGACATCAACCCTTCAACACAGACCTCTGTTAGGAGCCAAACAGGAAATCATTAATTTAATACTTGATTATAGAAATGACTGAATCACAAAGCAACAGACACTTCCTCCAAAATAAAAAGATTCCTGAATTGCAGCTGCCACATCACCCAGCAATTATCTTTGGATGATATTTCCAGCTAGTGCAACGGCACTAACTCGTTGGTATATAATATACTTAATGCCGAAGAAACCCCGAAGTGTCTTTAACATCATCTTATCACCCAAAATAATGCTGTCTACTTCTTGTTTTGAAAGCTGACAATAGTTTGAGCTACAGTAAAGCCACGCACATGAAATTTCAGTATGTTTCATGCATTTAGAGTCTTGGTGTGTTTCCCCCCCCCCTTTTTTTAAATGTGAAAAGATAACTTCCCCAGATGTAGGGAAACTTTTCACTACGCATGGCAGTCCTCCAGAATCAACAGGCTGAAAAAGAATGAGACTGGGATTTCAGATTACAGTAACATGAACACAGAATAGCTTCATGAGAAACTGGCATGCCCTATCCTGCCTTCTAGTATGAATTATTGCATTATTTCAAAAATTCTTTTTCAAACATTTTTTCAATTTTTTTTCAAAAATTGACCAATGACATAATGGTTTTCTTCTCTAGTAGCAGACCAGATGTATTTCTTACAGCGTAATTACATTACAAATGTACTTAATATTGCATAAGATAAAGGTATAATGGCAATCTGATATCTCAACATTCCATTGTGTCTCCACTGTTCAGAACTGAATGAAGGATATCTGTTAAGTGTGTAGAAAACCAAACAGAAAACTGGTAGATTCATAGATGGTCTAAGGTTAAAAAACAATGGTCCAGAAGGATGAAGGCCATGGTAAAGAAGTCAAATATTTTTCACAACAGTGGTAATCCTGAAGACCTTCAGTGGACTTGCAGAGAGGAAGTTTCCCTTACAAAGAGCTGTGAAAGTCTTTCCAAGTGAAGTGTCAGTTGGAGAACTTTTAAAAGAAATCAATAAAATGAGTAGTAGTAAAGTACCAAGATCAGACAGTTTTCTTCCCAGAGTTCCTCAGGAAATCATATATGAACTATTAAGTGAGGCATATAACCTAGATCCTGGTTTGTATCAGAAACGGTGTGACCAGCAGGTCCAGGGAGGTTATTCTCCCTCTGTACTCGGCACTGGTGAGACCGCTCCTTGAATACTGTGTGCAGTTCTGGGCCCCTCACCACAAGAAGGATGTTGAGGCTCTGGAGAGTGTCCAGAGAAGAGCAACGAAACTGGTGAAGGGGCTCGAGAACAGGCCTTATGAGGAGCGGCTGAGAGAGCTGGGGTTGTTTAGCCTGGAGAAGAGGAGGCTGAGAGGAGACCTCATTGCTCTCTACAACTACCTGAAGGGAGGTTGTAGAGAGGAGGGAGCTGGCCTCTTCTCCCAGGTGTCAGGGGACAGGACAAGGGGGAATGGCCTCAAGCTCCGCCAGGGGAGGTTTAGGTTGGAGATTAGGAAGAAGTTTTTTACGGAAAGGGTCATTAGGCACTGGAATATGCTGCCCAGGGAGGTGGTTGATTCGCCTTCCCTGGAGGTGTTTAAGTTACGGGTGGACGAGGTCCTGAGGGACATGGTTTAGTGTTTAGTGGGAGTGGTTGGACTCGATGATCCGGTGGGTCTCTTCCAACCCGGTGATTCTGTGATTCTGCGATTCTGTGATAAAGTAGAAAAGTGGGAGGTGGCAAATAGAAGATTGTTATTTTCAAGAGTCTAGAAGTCACCTGGGAATTACAGACCATAATGCTTGGTTTCCATACCATCAGCCTAGGAGAAGCTATATATAGAAGAGACAGGAGAAGAATCATTCTGGGCGTAGGGTAGGAAATTCATATAAGTCTATGAATGAAGATTTTCTGTTCCATGTTATTGTCTTAGAGTTTCCAAACCTCTTTGAGGAGAGGAGAGGGTCATTAAAACAATTAAAACTGAGTGAGATAGAGTGAGCATTCTTTAGTGGATTAACAGCATGTAGAAAGTGAGGAGGAGTGCCCTGTACATAAAACACAAGGATGAGACAGGACCTGCTCCCTTCTTCACGAAGACACTTTCAAGAATAGAGGAGGTAGCAAAAATTACTGATTACAGTTAAAACTAAGGCTGATTGCAGAGAGCTACACAAGATCTTACAATACTAAATGATGTGTGACAAAATTCAACATTGATAAGAGCAAAAAAAGACGTTTGGGAAAAGGCAGCCCTAACTATACACATATAATAACAGCTAAATTAGTCATTTCTACTCGGGGGACAGCACTTGGAAACTCCGCAGAGAATTCTTTCAAAAAATTATCTTAATGCTTGGGGCAGAAAAAAGGAGATAGAAATTAGGAATTATTAGAAAATAAATATAGCACCTTTGTGCTAGTCTACAGCTAATACAACTCTGGTTATCCATCTCCAGAAAGACATGGTAGAAATAAAACAACTATGGGAAACAATGAATAAGAATGCTTAATGGTCCAAGTATCTTTCACAGGAGTAAAGAGCAATGGTGAAGCTGTACTTTTTGTGATCTTTTCTACCAAGGTCCTGGTCTCCTGATATTCACAAAACCACCTAGGATGTGTTCTGCATGAACCAGATGGTTTTCTTGGAGGAATGTCAGAGCACAAACAGAATAACCAATATCAGTACACATATTCTACACACCCTGGGGTGGAAGCTGCACCAGACCGGAGTCCCTTGGGCTAACATAGCCCTTCAAATCATCCCCACAGCCCTTATACTCTTTGCAACGCAGAGATGAGGCAAAACTTATGCCAGAATGGCTTTCGCCTTCTGAATGCATGGGGTAGCCTTTGGCAGTTGTTTGAGCTCCTTCTCTCAGGTAACATGGTCACAACCCATCACTCCAGATCTGGGGCAACAGCACCAGGGGGAGACATAAGTCAGGCTGCATCACTTGCACTCGGGACCACGGACCACGCTAGAGCATACAGCAAACTACAAAACATGGATCTTCACCCTGAGAAATCAGCAACTGATGGGGAATACCACAGGCATCTGTAACAGCATGAATAGTCATTTGCTTTTATAAAATGCAAAAAACCCAAATAAAATCATCAAGGTGCATGTCAAAAAAACTCGTGCTTTTTCATACAATGTTTTTAATCACTGTGGACTTAAGACTTAACTGCAAGAGATATCCACTAAGGTCAAAAGTGCAATTAGCTTCAAATGACTGAAAGCAACAGAGGATAAATCCACGTGCGCCTCCTTAACATAGATGCAGCTTTCAGCATATGAATTTCTGAGTGCTGGAATCTGTTTTGTTTTGTGAAGGGACTGATAAATACTGACCCTGCTTCTTCCACATTGTTTTCCTAAATGTAACTGTTGATTGCAAGAAAATCTACTGACCTACACAGACTTTGGTTTGACCTCATATTTCTGTCCTTGAGTGTAGTTCTCCTTAAAGGATGTGAATAATGAAACAGGAAAAAACACAAAACTATACACTGTTATGTTACCTAATTGTTGGGAAATGTGCAAAGGCATCTAATTTGCCTTTGAAAACAACTTGAACTTTATCTCCTTACGATGCATGTCAAGAGATTTTTCTTGTGTGATTAAATCATATCTGTTAAGTAATACAGATCTGAACATCTTTGCATCTAGAATCACAAAAATGGTTTGAGGTTTCATGGCCGATGTAGTGTTGGTTGCAAAAGTAGCTTACTACACAGTGTGGTAGGTTTAGAACCCTTTTTTCAGTGTGGGGTTCAGGATTTTTCATTCATTAATTCCAGAGAAACTAAGACTTTTATAAAGATTATTTTTTCTTTCAGATCTAGGAAGTGCAAGACACTGTGCTGCATGGATAGCACAAGGTTTTAATGGTTTTAAACTGAAAGAAGGTCAATTTACATTAGATTCTTTAGGTATAATGAAGAAATTCTTCACAATGAAGGTGGTGAGGCCCTGACCAAGGTTGCCCAGAGAAGTGGTGGATGCCCCATCCCTCAAAGTGTCCAAGGCCAGGCTGGATGGGGCTTTGAGCAACCTGATTCAGTGTGAGGTGTCCCTGCCCATGGCACAGGATTGAAACTAGAAGATCTTTAGGGTCCTTTCCAACCCAAACCATTCTATGATTTCATGTTGGACAAATCTTATAGCTGATGGCTTTCTGACTGCACAGGTCAGATTGCTTTGAATATTGGTTGCTTTCTGACCATCACTTTTCTGGATGTGAAGTGCCAGTGAAATGCAAACCTGAAATCTGAAATTCTGCCCAGAGTTGGGTAATGACCTGACTGTAGATGGGTTTCTAACAAAAAGAACAGAGTCAAGCTGCTCTTCAGATTTTGACTAATCCTTCACAGAAGAACCATAGAGAGGCTGCAAACACTGCTCCATGGGCAATTACAAGTTTTATGAAAGTTGGCACCATCTTGGAATATTTTTTCTGAAAAAAATGCCATTATGTTGTTATACATACATTAATTAAAATATTCATGAAGCAGTAAGTGAAGAAATAATATAATTTAATGATTAATTCTACCTAAATATTTTCCTGTTCCAACTTTATCCTGATCTTTTTTTACATCAGTAAGATTTAGATTATTTATTTTTGTGAAAGTTCACTTATTTCTGTTGCATAATAGCAATAGATGTCAGCCTATTTCTGCCTTCATAATTAGTTGCTGTGGAGATGGTTGAAATATCATGAATTATTATAATTTCAAATGAGGAATAAGCAGCAGGAAAAGATGACATTGATAATCTGCAAATATTGCAAGGTTCCTTGAAACTAGTTAACTACAAGATATTTGAATTTGCCACAGGAAAGGGCGGGCTTGCAGCATATGGGGGTGGTGTACATTTCAGATGAATACACTGTGAAGAAACCTGACAGTTACATGTGATGGCATCTTAAATTTAGGTTAATGTGAAAGCAAAATTATTATACAACCCATGCATCTTATCATTTTGTTACATATAATTTTGGTTAAGCTTATACAAAAGCCACTGATAGTACTCATCTTCATTACTATGAGGTAAAAACCCTCTAGCAGTAGTACATAAAATCAGTAGGTGTTATCCTAAACTAATATTCTTTGGCAGATAAATGAACAAGAAACAGGTGTTCAACTGTTTTCAGGGAAAGAGGCTAGAATTACTCCCTTGACACAGTTCTTTAAAAGGCAAGAATCAAACTGCATCTTTCACTGGAGACTAATGAATCTCTCAGAGGGAGGAAGGAAAAAGTAGACAAAAATAAAATTCCTGATGTATTATTTTACAACTGAATTCCTTTGCATTATGTCACATTTTGCTTTAGGGCTGGCTGGCACTTCAATCTGCACCTCAACTGTGTAACAAGAACTGCATAACTGGTTGTGTGTAATGATGCTGCCTTCATGCAGCCACTGTGTGCTCTTCTGAAATGACAGCATCATCACCTCTTCGCCTTTTCTGTCTCAGTATCATGAAGCAATTGATCTGCATTAAAAAATGAGATTCCCCAAATTATGCTTTTATGAAGAAACAAACTTTTTAAAGCTTGACTAAGCTAAACACTGTGCTAAATACTCTCTCAGTACTGCAGTTCAGAGCTAAGTTGCTGCATTCTGAAATGTGAAGGGAAAGTGAGAAGCATTAAGGGAAAGTGAAAAGGATTTGTAAAACAAGATTTTTTCCTCTCCCTCAGCAAACTCGGTGACTGATATCAGAATTATATTCCAAAGACTCCAATGCCATTATTTGGATAGCTTTTTAAACACTAAACAAGTATCCTGGCAGCTTATTAAGATGACAACAATAATTTAGCAGACTGACCTATGGATGGTAGAGCCTTGGAATGTTGGTGGATTTCTACTGATTGAGCAACCAAACACTGAGTGTTTTTAGCATCAATGAACCTTCTCAGTTCAAAGATACTGGAATGGAAAGATTGCTTGTTTGTGTGAAGATGAACTAGTA
Organism: Piaya cayana; assembly: GCA_013389865.1. Lineage (NCBI taxonomy): Eukaryota > Metazoa > Chordata > Aves > Cuculiformes > Coccyzidae > Piaya > Piaya cayana. The sequence continues at coordinate 34,491 of WAAB01018579.1, read as the reverse complement.
AATCCCATTCTGACCCACTCCAATGTTCAGAGTTTACATCAGCCACTTAACAGGGAAAACCCCAAAATACACTACCTGTTGTGTTACCCATTTGTTGTACCTTTTCAAGCCACTATTGCTTATTAACCAATAAGTAGGTTAATTTAATGTTAATCCATCCTCTTGCTTTTAATATTGTTTGTTTGCATGTATTAAAGGGCTTTGCTTAGCATCCAATCAAACAAACAAATATAAAATTGAAAATGCATCTGGCTTGGAATTTTTTTTCTCTGTGTTGGTCAGACTACAAGACTGCACTTCTCCCATCTACACATAGCAGCTGGGCAGGATGCACAGTGTCTTTTACTTCTGCATGCTAAATAAAACATGATGCACAGTTGTGTATTACAGCACTACACATTATTAAAGGTCTGAGGGATGTCTAATAACACTGAGAAAAGATTAAGTTTTACCAAGAATCTTTTATTACAATTCATTACAAATCATAAGCCTCCCACCATTACATATCAATAGAGAAATACCAGTAGAGTCCAGTGTCCAGTTTGGGTCTCCCTGGCACCAGAAAGATGCTGACTAACCAGAGCAAGTCCAGGAGTTCCCCACAACAATGGCTGAACATGATGTGCAAGAGGGGCTCCAGGAAGCTGTATCTACTCAGCCTTGAGAAGCAAAGGCTGAGAAGAATCTGATGGCTGTCTGTCACTGCTTAATAAACGAGTAGAGTAGAGGCAGAGCCAGTATCTTCCTGGAGCTACAAGGAGAAAGGACAAGTGGCAATGGACAAGTAAGGGAATTTCTGATCAGATACAAGCAAACTAAATCTTCACTGTAAGCACTGCCAAATGTTAGAACTGGTTTCCCAGTGTCTCCATCTCCATTCCTTGTAACATGTAAAAGCTGATTGGGAAACCTACAGTAACTCCAGAGATGGCCCTACTTTGAGTAAAGACTAGACCAAATATCCTCCAGATATTGCCCAGCTTATACTAGTCTATGATTTCTATTTAACAAAAATTTAAAAGACATGCCACCCTGATGAATCATGCTGATACCACTAACTGGTGATGTATACATTTGGACATCCAACAAGCTCTACTGCTTTTGCATTGAAATGGTAAAAACTTAAAAGCCATGCTGCTAACTTTATGTTCCTTTCTTCACAAAGAAAAGTGTGTCACTTCATCCTAACTGAAATCAACTAAATTTATGTTTCTTTTCATGTATGAGCCCTTCCTTGCACTGTAGCAACACTGCGGCATGCTACATGCATCTTGAAGGCATCATACCACTCTTGTTCTCTCAGCAACAGTTTTAACAGAAAACAAGCAAAGGTACATATTTTTTAATCTTTCCTAAAGGAATTGCAAACGTTTGTTGGGCTTTAAGTTTATAGACATGTTTGGGAAATATTTGTTTTATTGGAAAGAGTATTTCTTAATATTGTCAGTCATGCAGAGTGACAGGAACTTACTATGAATTTGAGCCTCAGTCTTGAAATACTTCAGATGCCCTCTCCCACTATCAAAGACTTGAAAGCCAAGAGTTCTGTAAGTTCAGATTCCTAGACACTAACTCTTCCGTTCACCAAAAACCTTCGGATATAATTGCAGTCTTTAAAAAATACTTTAAGAAACTAAAAGCTCAAGAGTGTCAGACTTTTAGGGACTCGCTCTTGCTTTTAGGATGGTACTTATTTGGTGAACAGAAGTAAATAGCTGCCTCTCTTTTTCCTATTTTGTTATTTATTTAATAAGTACTGGCTGAAAATCTATGAGATTTCAATGCTGTAGTATTTCTAAGCTTCAAAGTTACTAGCTCAGTCAAACAGTCCAGACATGCACATGAATATGGGCAGGATTTCCAGACTGTTTTATAGTATCTGATATAATAATAACTATGCATAATAATATGTAAAATAAGATCTACACAAACTGATGCCAATCACAGAAAGATACGATTACCCATGAAGCCAAGAAATAAAACAATGCAGCATGAACAAAGTTACCTCTGCCATTCCACCCTCCCACCCTCTGCCCACCCAAAAAATATCCAGGGAATATTTAGCATTATCTTGAATATTCTGGAGCTCAAATAGCTTTTTATATTATCTTTTAGACGTCCAGGGGCAGTCAGGCAGGTGTGACTGTAAAGTATCACTCTAGGAAAATATTCAGTCAGTATTATACACAGAGTGGAATGAGGCATATTCACAACAGGCTTACTGCCTTGGCAAAGAACAGAAGATAATTAAATAATTATGATTTTGTATTTGCAGAAAATTATTTAATGACACTGTATTTATTTAGTAAATGCATTGATACGGACATGCCAGCTGGCTTCCCTCCATCTCAGCATATTATAGTGAGTTCTGACTTTTTTCAAGAGTAAAAATAAAAGCCCAATTTAGGTAACTAATTACCACAATCACAGAACTAAGTCCTACTCTCATTATACCTTTTAAATCTTACATGAAATTTCACTAGAGTTCATGAGCTTATTGTGGATATAAATTGATGCAGCAGCATATGCATATTTTTGCATTACCTAAATCACCATAAAAATTGCATAAGTTGACAGTTCAAAAAATAATTTAAAGGGGAAGAATCGCTTTTTAAAACAGTTACTGTTGCTTGCCCTATTTGATTTTTTTTCCTTGGTATATAAAAAGGCCTAAAACCAGATATATATGATCACTGTTTCCATACTGTTATTTGCTTTTCACCTCAGAAATATCAGGTAAAGAAATATTTGACTATCTATGGTTTCGTTAATGAACTTTTGAGGGATTGAAATGATTTTTGTTGAGTAATATGGTCTTAAACCTCTTCTCTTCCACCAAAGAATTAATCATACATGTTTAATGGAAGCTATAAAAAATAAACATCTTTGAATCAAATTTGTAAACATTTTCTACGACTCTGTTCTTGAAGGGACATAAGCTGAACTACTCAGGATATGTGTCTTCCAGGGCAGATAAAATCTGCATTTTTAATACAGGAGAAAATGCAAATATAAACGCATAATAATCTCCATCTTCCTTGTAAATGGATGAAAGTAGAAACAGAAGTTGTCCTCCCACTGCAGGTCACTTTTACCAAAGATCTGACACCACAGCTCAAAGGAAAATCTATGATGCATCTGATTTCTCACATTCTTTATAAAGTAGAGGCAATTTTTTTTTTTCAAGTGACTTTTTGATTGTGTTCTGCGCTATCCCCTTATTTTGGCCTGGCACCCTGTTAGATGAGCAATCACAGTAACATAAGCATTAGGTACAGGCTCTGACAACCAATAAAACTTTTTTTAAAAAAATCAGTTGTTGCAGTAAAATAGCTTTTGGTATTACATCTTTCATCAGAAAGACGACAACACATCCTGAGCCTACATAAACAGATTACTCAACCACCCCTGAAGTGCTGCCAGTACTGGGGTGGGAAGCAATAATTGTGGTGTGCTAGCAACACAGCACAGTGACTCTTCAGGGGGTGCAAAAAACCTTGTCATCAGTCAAAATTTCCCTGGCAAAATATGAAAGGGGAAAGCTGAAATAATTGCCGAAGGTGGAACTTGATCCAAAATCTAATTTTGACAACTACTACAGTATCTTCACTGACTGCAGGTATTTTCCAATGCCTGCCTTCCTCTAAAATGTAATCCTTTGCTGTGTGACTTTCCTTAGTGATGCAGTAAAGCCATAGTTTAACTTTAGAGAACACAGTGGATCCTGAAGCCAATTAGTAACACTTGCCACAGCTCTGCTGGCTTCCCTAGAAAGGATGTAAACCACTAGGGACAGACAAACATTAAGAATCTAACCTTCACTCTGCATTAAGAGCAAAACCCAGATGCTCCTTCAAGGAAGCACAGACCCTCCATCATAATACTGCTGTGTCAAAGTGGGTGGCCATGCTCCTCTTCCCTATGGCTTGGCTTTGGACAAAACTGCTCTAGGACTGCAAGTGTACATTCAGAAGAGCTGCAAAGGAAATTTTCATAGCAATTCTCATGATGTGCAAAGGTAAGAACGCAGAACAGATACCAGAAGGTGGGAAAAACCCCACCAATGCTGGCTTAGATATTTTTTAGGAGATTTCTAAAGTAAAAATTGTATATGAATTTTCAAGGAGTACAGAGATGAGCTAAGCCTGTTCAGAGAAATATTGATTATTTATGAATTTGCCCTTGAAGGAATTCATTAACTTACCATGTTTGCAAAGCAAATAACTTAATAATGCAAAAAAACTTGCCTAGCTTTTCCCAAAGTGCATGTGCATAGGAAAATACGATAGAATTCAGCTTTCTAGGAACTATGAATAAATAATATATATAAATATAGGAGTTTTTCTTCTGGCCAATTTTGAAGTATTTCACCTTTTTACACTGCTATAGTCCCTTAAACATATCTTCACATTAAAGTGGAACTGCATGCTATAGTGTTTCTTGAAGTAATGAATGAAGAGCATCACCACCAGTAGGTGTTACACTGTGGATTAGTAGTAACTCTCAAGTTATTTTATAGAAGAGAAAAATCAGTCTGCTTATTTCACAGAAGTGGCAAGCATTGCTAAAAGAATATGAAAGATCTGCTCACACAACATTAACTTAACCACAAAGGTAGAGGCATAGGGCTAGCCTTCCTTATTCTACTAACACTGGCAAACTTTTAACCATGCTATCCAGAGTGAAGAGGTGATATTTTCCATAGTATGACAATAGGTTTGTGTTGTTATTTTAAAAAATATAATTCTTTCAATGTTTGGTTGGAAAACACTTCCTCAAGCCGGTTTTCACAAATGCAGTAAAATCCTTCCTTTAAAGCTGTAAAATTCTGCAACTTTAGAACCTGACAAGGGGATGAGTCTGGCTGAAAGCCTAATTGCATCCAAACAAAATTACCAAATCCAAGCCAAGCTAGTATCTTCCAGCCAGGACAGACAACTATATCCAAGGAGAATCACTGTTTCTCCTTTCATTGGAGAGCTTGTACCTTTCTTTCAGGAAGATTTTCCTTTCTCATTCTTTGATTCTTTTCCTCTCCTTCAGTCCCTGGAATACCTGCAATACCTGTAGAGCGTGACTGGAGAACAGGGGAAGCAATTGCTTTGCCAGGCTAATAAAGTAGGTGCTAACTGTTTTGCTAAATCTGGGCTTGAGTACTCGCTGTTTTCACATGCTCCTCAGTTTTTGTAAAATTTCATGAGATTGTTTTGCTGGACTCATAAATTACAGCACAACCCAATTCTCTTACCCCACGAAGTGCTGTGCTGTAATTAATAAATCATTTGCATTCCAACGGCAGCTTCTGTCAAAGAAGATCAAAGAGCTCATATATTAGAGTAGTATCTTAACATCCTCCCTCTCAGGTACTATTCCTGTAGGAAATCTAAGGCTAACTCCACATCTCTACTTGGAGCTCAGTCCACGGATAAGGGTCCCTCAGAACCCTTGAGCAGCTAAAGCTGGAGGGTGGATGACCACTGCCCTTCTGCCCCGTAGGTCTTCTAGCATGCTGTACCACTGCCCTTCTGCTCCATAGTTCTCATAGCAATATGCAACATGATCTATGTGCAATATGTTTGCCCCCCACAAAGCACTCCATTGCTTAGAAAGTGGGAACACAATTCATTTTTTACAGCTATTCCCAGCTCATAATTTAACTTCAGTTGTGACTCCTGTAACTTCCTGTGGATGCAGGAACTGTTTGTCTTGGTTGAGTGGTCTCCAGAATTATATGGCTAACTTTGATGGTTGTATCCATAAAGCTGTCCAATAAAAAAAAAAAAAAAGCAATAGTATCTCCAACAAAACCAGTCCCATACACATCCCAGAAACACAGGGATTGCAAGATTAACTCTTTCAAATGAAAGTGTTGTCTCCTTTGAAATTAATCTAATTCTGGTAACTAAAAATATCAAGATCACTCTGAAAATATTAAAAATGCCATCTGTAAAACTCAAGCACAAAGCTTGCTGGAAAAACTGAAACATGATGGTTTTCACATGAATGCTCATTTAGAGGAGGAAAATAAGTCAGTAGCCTTAATAAGTACTGCTCCAGCTTCAGAAAACTACCATCTTTCCTACACACTCTAATATTTGTGACACCTTTGCCTTCTCCAGTAGAATTCAAATGAGGAACAAATGGCCTCCACATAAATAAATAAAAAGTTTAAAATGTCTAAGAAGCCTTTATGATCAAAGGCAGTTGATTGAAAATACTTTAGTGAGCTTCTTTCTAATTAGAAATATTAACCTTTCTGCCTGGAAATAAGCATGGATATCATGGTGATTCCCTCAGATAGGTTTGTAATGAGAAGTTCAGTTAAGAGTAACCCTGTTTAAATGAAACAAGAAATAAGGTAGAGTACTGCCCTAACGTAAATTGCTTTTCCTTAAGATCACATTGCCTTCACATAACATTTTTATTTGAAACAAACATGTCACATATCTCTGTCTGAGTATGAATGCTCGGGGTAAATGCTCCCACAATGTAATTTACTACTGAATTTAAGGAACTGAATAATGACAGATGTTATTTGCCCAGCAATACAACCTTTCGACAGGTTTAGTTATCTGAATGCTTTTCATCAAGGACATTTTGTGAAGTGGTAGAAGGTCAAACTCCTTAAAGGCAACCTCCTTTACTGGGAAGAAAGCACTGATTATATCCTCATCTGCAGGGGTATTACTGGGGTGGTTAACTGAAATAGTCTGCAGCATTACAGCCAAGTTCAACTGGTCCAGGATCCAATTACACCAAGTAAACATAACCAAATCCAGCTTTTAGCTGACTTCACCTAGGGTTTTGCTCTCTTGAAAACAGCAGAATTTGCTGATTATTAGCTGTAGTCCCTAGCCTTACTTACCCATTAGCAAAAATCTTCTATTTATTATCAACTTGAAACTCATTTTATCTTGAATTACTTTATTATTATCCTTTTTGATGGAGTGGAGTCATGCAATTCACATTAACACAACTGTTGCAATCACTGTTCTGTTGAAATAAAGGAATTCAATAAAACAGAATGCTTTGACATTCCAGAGAAAACATTTTCCAAAATCTTACAAAAACATATCTGGGACAGAGGCATCTAAGGGCTCAGGAGCTTGGTTTCAGATTTCAATTATAAATGGCATCATTGAATTAAACACTTCAGTGTTCATCTTTTGGACTGAGTCATGTAGATGAGAACAAAATTTTGGAAAATGGGAAAAGAATGCTGAAAAGATCGAGAACAACTGGAAACTTTATCAGACAGGTTGAGTCTGTCCAAAGCAGCAAAATGTGAAAACTGCCTTTATTTTAAGATGTTCTTTTTACCTTTTCCCTGCTTGCTGGTAATGGCTAGAGCACATCTGTCCAGTTCTATCTTCCTTGCTAGACATTTATGCTTTATGGATGAGGAGGAACTAAAGACTGCGTGCATTGCCTGCAGGAGGGATGTCACAGACCCCATTTCTCCTTAGGGCTTTGTTGCAGTACAGACTCAGACAGGAAGGAAGTGGCTAAGTTTTCCACAGTTGCATTGGTGAAGCAAATAAACCCTAATAATTTGCTCCACAGCCTATGTCAAGAATCTGCTGCTAAGAAAGTGGGTATGAGCTCTATCTCAGACACTTGAAGATCTCAGAGAAGCAGTTAGTAAGTGAACAGTGTCTATTAAAGCAAATCTCAGTAAAATGCTCTTGCCTCTGTTACTGGATCATGATGGCCAGGCACCCAGCACAGACAGATTTCTGAGTCTCCAGTGCTTCCACTGGAAATTTGCAGCCTGCAGCTCTGAAAAGGTCAATAAATTTGCTTATTAGAAACCTAACATCAGATATTGAGTAGAAGTGCATTGCAACACAAAGACCGCTGCACTGGTGATCCCATCCAATTGCCTGACTGATCATGGATTTGATGACTTCCTAGAAACATCCTTTTCCAGATACTTTCTGTGGGTCTTGAGGAAAACATGATTAAATAGGGATGAAAGGAAGGTAGCTACTGACAAAGTTACTTCAGAGGCAATCTGGACTTTTATGAGACTGGGCATACATGAGATCTCCTCTCCCCACCTTGGTATGCCTTCCTGAAACAATCTGTCTTTAAAACGTGACAAACAGCTAAGAGCAAGTACTACATAAAAAGATGCTGGCAGATTACTTCTACTCCCCTAAACTTTTGCCTCGCAATATTAAATACAATTATAAAGCATTCGACAGATTAAATGTTAAAGAGGTCTAATGCTCCATCTCTTACTTCCGGCAACGAGGATCTTAATCTAATTAAAGCCATGAGCTGAATGTGTCTGCTGGTTCTAATCCTCAGCAGTTTTATTGTTAGGTCATGCAATCCTAATTAAAGATAATTTTAGACAACAGGAAAGGTTTCATTTTAATGAGAGAAAAATATATACAATGTCCTTGTGGGTCTACTTAAGAAGTATTTTTAAGGTTTATTTTTAGCTAATAGTTTTCCATAAGAAAAGCTACAAATAAGCATTCCCTCAGAGAAATCTCTCATTTTAGTATTTGCTATTGTAGTACTGTCACTGTGTTCTTGCACTTTGAATGCAACCACCTAAAATACAGGCTCAATTCACTGCTGTTCAGTACATTACAACACCGTGAGGTAACATGTAACCTGTGCTACTTGGTTCTAGTATGCACGTGAAAAGCTCTTGATTTTCAGAAAAGTACTAAATATCTACATAGAGTCTCATAAAGGTCTCATAGTAGCCATCTCAAAAATATGAGTGCTCAAAATCATTGTTTTAAAAAGCCTAAACCACAACACTCCAGAAAAAAAACATTTTGGTTGTATTTTTAGTAAGTGAAGAAAATTCTAATGGAATTATACCCAAAAGCCAACTCTCAACACCATGATCTTCCTCTGGGGTGCTGTGGAAAGAGTAATTTTATAAGAGTGACAGCACTATTATAACCGTCAGGGAAACATTTTAGTTCCCTACAGATGTCTCAGCGTAGATGGGAAGGCCCAGCTCTTCTGCTGCAATGGTGTGGTTTAAGACAACAGAACCAGTGAGAAAGAAGCAGATATGTCACTCCTCTTGCAGTACATTAAATTTTAACTATAAAGTAAACACTACTGAAGAAAAAGGTCTACAGGAAACCTAAACTGGATGCTGTTGTTCTGTCAATAATGGTCACAAGTGGATACAAGCATCTACCAAAGAGGTGGCTGCAGTGGGGAGCAAAGGGAGAGTTATTTGCCTGTTTTTCTTGCCCACTGTGGCAAGTTCATTACTGCCCAGAAAAGTAGCTGCAGAGGCTGCACCCAGTCCTTTGAATTCAAAATATAAGAATTACCATCTTATTCTTACATATTGTTACGTAAGCGGGGAAAGTGCTCCATGAGCACGGAACTGTCATTTTGAATTATGTTGCTCCTCTGTAGATGCAGGGCAAAACCTGTCTGCTGAGGGCACATTGAAAGCGGCCAAGCTTCCTGCTCTCTAAACTTTGCTCACATGGAGGTTATTGTATTCTTATTAACCTATACTTCTGGGTATTTGGGGTTCAGCTGCACAACTCACCAGTTTGGAACATGCCTTCAAGGCACAGGCACATAGGGATGGCCCAGCTGCATGCCCTGATCCAGGTTGGCTCTCCCCTGCTGCTGCTGGTTTAAATGCTTTCTGTGGTGTAGGAGTGGGGAGGGTTGAGGGCATTTTTGTGGATGAAGAAGATAAAGGAGAAACTGCTTGAGGAAATGTGCACAAAAGGAAATGGAGAGGAGGAAGCAAGCAAGAGCAAGAACCAAAGGGAAATTCACAGCTAGTCTGAAATGGTAAGGCAATATACTGTTAACTTATGACCCTGCCCAACACAATATTCTGCTCTGAGCCTAGATAGAGGCTCCACAGGAAACCTCTAAGCTTGCATAGGCTTCTAATGCAATTTTTTAAGCCCAGTTACATTAAGAATGAAATGAAAAAAAGACTTTCTCAGGTTAGTCTCAGTAACACAAGCAGGTTATTTTGTGTACAAATTTCTAATCCTGTATTTCTAAGCCTGTATTTCAGTTAAGGAAGAGCACACACATTGCTGCCATGCTGTGGATTTCCTGAAGAAGTGATGAATAAAGCAACGGAAATCAGCAATGTGACTTCTTGGTTCTCCAGTCAAGCAGTTAAGGATTGTGAGCCATTACAGAAGAAGTAGTAAGGCATTTCAAAATACTATTTTTTTACAATGTGTTTCTAAAAGTTTCATTCTTGTAGGTGTTCTGGTCCTTGCTGTCACAACAATGCCTATAATACTAATGTTATTTTTAGAAAGGGGAAAGCCTCAAGTTATAGTAAACACAACTTCTCTATTTAAGGTCAGTACTTAAAAAAGAAAGAGAAAAAGTTGCAATTTCCTTTTGTGCTTTTACACTTCCACCTGGTCATTTTCTTTATGACTATCTCTTGTTGCCAATCTCAAGAAGGGGGAGACAATTGCCTGGCCTGAATTTGAAGTAAAAATAAAATTGGAGCCTGATTCTTGTGAGATGCTAGATGAGAACAGAATCTGAAAATCTGGATTTGAAAGTCAAGTCTATTTTATGTGATGAACATATTGAACAGTGGGCTTTATTTTATCACAGTTTTTAATTTATCTTTTGTGACTACCTGAGAATGCTCTGTGACTTTATTTTGCTGTTATGATAACGCTGTAAATAAAAGTCATCTCTTCATAAGGCTTAGCAGGCATATGAGAACATGGAGATGAGTTGCAGATAATGGTCCACATTTAATTGCATTAAAACTACTTTAATGACAGAGAATAGAGTCTTTAGAATAAATAGCATAACTAGGTTGTTAGACAAAATCTGCTTGACCTTCCATATGCTTTACTAATAAAACTAGGCTGGGGGAAGTCAACTGAGGTTTTTGCTGACAAAGTCTCTTCTCCTTCTGTCTGGGGTTCAAGCACTGAATACTGAAAATATTAGTCCTAACTAAATTTTGTACTCATATTGTGACACTGAATTTTCAGTTTAAAAACATCTCTATTTAAAACAGTTACAAATGGGACCAAGTAGAACTAACTTTTGATTTATCGGGCACATTCTTCATGTTTTTTATAGACAACTGTCGATAGCGAGTTCCTTTGTCAACAGTAATTGGGCCCTCAAAGAGTTGCTTAGTGACTGAGCAGCTTAACTAGAGCTTAACCAGCTTCAACAGTCTGACCAGATTTTGCAGTTTTGACAGGGCAGGGTACCCAGCTGTTTTCAGTTGTAGGGCAGGTTGAAATCACTGAATGCAGGTTTATGTTATCATTCAGGGCCACTAGTCTGAGGAACAAGTTTTACATAACAAATCCTGAAAGGTCAGAAAGGATAAAGTGAAGGCTGGGATGAAGAACTTGCTCTACAGAGAGGCATGGTGAACTCCAACCACATATAGTATGCACCACTGGAAGCAGTGAGCATGCAGTCCCAGGATGACAGCCCACTGATAACTAATGTAGTAAGCCGCTGCCTGTACCAGGGAGGCCGTATGCACTGAAATCTGCAGAAATGAAGAGGCCCTCTGCATTGCACAGCAGATTGGCAGCACAACTCAGAGCATAACAGGGTTTTCTGATTCCCAGCCCAGCTGCTTAGTCATCACTCCAACTTTAATCAACCTCAAAGTATAGTGGTGGACAAAATTTAGAAATAAGTCCCATCCCTAGCGGAAATTTCTGCCAAAACCTAACTTCAGTTACAAATAGAAGTAGTTGTGTAACTGTGATAAAAAGCCTTCTGGGAAAACTGCAGAAAGAGAGGAAAATGATGGGGGAAAAGCCCTCTTACTGTTTTGCATGGGTAGCATCTGCTGACCAAAGCCCAGTCTGGGAGCTAACAGATACCTTGAACCTTTTCCTTATGCATGAGAAAACTGAGCTCAGCTAAAGTGGAAGGAGAGCTTTCAGACAACAGAAGGCCGTGTGCAGTGTCCTGGCCACCTTCTGTTTGCCACTACTAGGATCCTAATTCCAGCTTTGACTGCTCTTCTCATCTACTGCTCTCCTGGGCTCCCTGAACTAGCAATATTAATGACTAGTGTAGCCACCTGAGGGAGATTGCCTTGCTGAATTTCATCTACATGAAATAAATCTAGTTAAGATGAATGGTTTCTCAAAACCTGTATTTGGTGCTGAGCACTTCTTAATCTCAGAAAGCTGTACATGTATCATGTACTGCCTATCTAAAAAACCTGCAGAAGAAAATGTATCTGGAAAACGGCAATAAAATATCTCCAGTGATTTAGAAAGTATTGCTTGTTACTGGTATTTCCACAGCTTATATGTATTTCCTACATAGTCAAATATAACAACAAAATACGTACACTTATTTTTTTAATAAATTTACAGAAGCCGTCTAACACACTTGAACTGGTGTGACTGGACCTCAATGAACCTTCCCCCTTCCACCACTATCTTCATTCTCTATTCAGGTAAATCATAGAGGATCTGACTCACAGCAGTGTCTATGCATGCTGGTGTAGTCAGCTGTGGTTGCTCCTACCAGCCAAATACCATGAGTCACAAAACCATTAACAAAGAGGCCATTACAATGATGAGGCTGAGCTAAGAATTATGTTGATAATATACAGTTAAAACTTAATTTTGTCCCCAGATCATAATACTTTTATCTGAAAATATGCTTAAGATGGATAATGCTCAGTATATGAGTTTGAGTGTTAGTCTGGTTTGTTCAATACCACTTCTTCACTGTCATGAGTTACACAATTAAAGAAAATAGGACTACAATTTTCTTTGCACTATTAGCATTATCCAAACTATACATCAAAATAAAAAAAATAAGCATAGTTTTAACACAAGCACCAGAAGTTCCAGTAATATTTATTCAGGTATGAGAACTTGATGGTAATTGAATATCCAGTATTTACATATATTCCAGACGTATCTGAAAAATTGTACATATTTCATTGTTCTGAAACTAAATGTGAACTTCACTAGAGTTCAAGGAATATTTGTACCCAAACATGTGATTTAAGCATATTTGTAGCTAACAGCATTATTAAAAATTAATCTTTATAAATACATAATCATATTTCTGTGGCATGAAAACTTAAGTGGTTTGTGATCTCCTGCTGTTCTTCATAAAATGCTGCAATAATATGTTTTGTCCTTTTCTCAAACAACCCTACTGCTGCTATGCTGTGGAATACTATTGACTAATATTAAAATAACAGTTATCAGTAAGAGCTGTGAGGCGTGCATTTATACAGATGGGTAGAAAGAGGTGGAGAGAACCATGTGTCCTAGGTGAGAAGTGTGTTAGATTTTTTCCTTATATAGAACTGTGGCCTTTATCTTTCTGATGCCAGCCTGTTTCATTAATGAGCAGTTATTTGCCTGTCCTGATGCAAGCCTTTTGTATATCCCCCAAGCTGAAGAAGAACCACAGATTCTACTGTGTGCTTCTCTAATTTAAGAAAAAAATTGCAAGTATTTTCCCAAATGTTATAATTAGCAGATGGTATTACAGTCATTGTTGGTCAGATACTGCTCACAGTACGTGAAAGTAATCCCTTTATTCTCAAGTGGGACACAGAGCCATAAACAAAGACAATATTTCCACTTTACTCTCCTGTAATTAAGTGGAACAGAGTATGGAAAGGACATGATGAAAGTAAGATCACTGTTAACATTTTCAAGCCCTCAAACTGTTTTGCTAGAATTTTGATAAACACAACTCGGAAAAATCGATGATGAATATTTCGATGGAGCATCAAATTTACCTATTCTTATCTTACTACATTTGACTGAGCATCAGGTACACCTGGTATGCACATAACTTCAACCAGAACTGTCATAGGTGAAGCTCTTCGAAAATTTAAAACCCACTTCATTAACAATGAAGAGATCTAATTAATTACATTTACATTATGTACCTCTATAGAGGCCACATATCCACACTGAGGAGTATATTCTTAAAGACATACTGTTCTCAAACAGGAAAGCAGTCTGAACGCTAAAAGAGCTGGCAGCTCCCTAAATCGTGTCTGCCTTTATGTTCACTGAGGCAACGGCAGACTGTTCATTTATTCCCTGCACTGGAGACCTCAGGTACAGGTTTAGATGGCCACAACTTCACTACAAACAGAATCGCTTCAAACCTTCCCACTGCTGTCAACAGCACACAGTAGCCAGCAGAAGTGGGACATGTAAACACACACATCATCAAAACATCTGAGATGCGCTAAAGCAGGTTTATAAGGATTTACATTTCCCAGGAAGCCACCACTCAGCACAAGAGTTTCTTTTCTGTTTCTGTAATTGATTAGTGCTGGCAGCGCTGAAAATTGTGCCTGTCTGGCCTTCCACACTGACTATTTTCCATGGATTTTGACTATTTAACACAGATTTCCACCCTTTCCACCATGACGCTCCATGTTATGAAGCTTCCTTAAGCTTAAAGCAGGGTGCAAGTCTGACAAGCTATTCTGTCAGATCCAGTTTGCACGTTTTCACCTCCTGTGAAGGTCTGAAGTCATTCATGACCCTATTCATCTGCATTGCCTTGCCACTTCACTCAGTAATGCTTGAAAATGCTGGGAGTGTCTTGGGTGCCTCTCAACACTGTGGTGTGAAGCAACATCCAGATACGCAAAATACCAGAAATGGTGGTGAAAATCTCTCCTCCTTAGCTTCCTGGCCACTAAGCATACTAGTTCCAATAGGGATTGCCCATTTGAAACTCCTGATGGGCTTTGACAATCCTGCAGAGAAAGCAAGAGCATATGCCCATGAACATTAATACACAGCTGGAGGAAATAAGGTATCCTTGCTGAATTGCATACTGACATATGAGACTGAAAGAATTAGGAATCTTCTTATAAGGGCCTATATACTACACAATCACTTTGCATTACATTATTGTTATTATCACAGCTATTTCTGTATAATTAGGAGCCCTCCAAAACCAGCAAAATATTTCACTTGTTAGAGACTTCTCATTGTCTGTATTTTTTAGGAGCAATAATCAAATAAGAATAAAGACCTTAGATTACTCATGTCTCATTTCAAAGGCAGAGGTAGCTGAAAAGAGAAACTTCCTAGTATTATGTGCTCCATTGTCCTCACACCTACTCAAGGCCATCCAATCCATAAATTAAATTTAAAATTAATATAAAATATACCATGTTTACATTACAAAGGTTAAAAATGTTCTACATATGACCAAGAATGGGAATGGCTTTTAAATTATATAGGAAAAACCCCAAGCTAAAATAAAATATTGACAGTAAGAACTAGAACATGTAGCACTTTATGCCTGTCCAATGTATTCCAGTTTATTGAGATCTGGAGTATCTCATCTATCTATCTATTTATCTCTCTAGCCCTTGAAAAAGCTTCTCTGGATGGTTCACTCTTAAGATGAGTACAGGTTGGAACTAAATGATCCTTAAGGTTCATTCTGACACAAATGATTCTGTGATTCTTAATACACTTAAATCTGTAGAGTAATTGTTATGTCAATCCACACCTAGCATGTGCTGCCAAAATATAATTTATGTACTACAGATCTTCAGCATATGGATTTTGAGTAGACTTTTAAAACTACAAAGAGGAAAGTAAGAATGAGAGCACATGAGCATTTGTGAGTATGCAATAATCACACAAACATACTTTAGGTATCTATTCATGCCTTGTTTGTTCTTGCCATCTTGATTCATCTCTACCTTTGCTCCTCATCTATAAGTAATATAAAGTCTGCCCCATGCTTCTGATCTCCAATTTAGAAGTTAGCCTGACAGTTAAAAGACATACAACTGAACAGACTAAAATAGGCTGCATGAACAATGCAGTTTGGGGCAAATTTTCTGTTTTATTTACATTGCTAGTGTTACACAACCTTATGATTTAACAGGAAACACCTGGACATAACTAGAAGCAAAATTTGACCTGAGATATTTGGGATAAAGGTGTAAAGCGAAGTACAACTTGATCTTACATAAGCAAAAGTCAATTCTTATTTACTGCTTGTGTTATCCAGATGGCACTGAAGCTATTTTAAAAAATGGGAAAGATCACGCATAGCTTCCATAAACGACCCTACAAAACAAAATGAAGTGAAATCCTAGTCTAGCACTGCTCTGTAGCTAGTATGACTTTAAGGCAATCTGTGCTTTCTTTATCCTCTCCTAAACTGCCCACTGGGCTGCAGGACAGAAAACAAACTGATAAAATGCGGTGGGGGCCAAGGGCCTGACCTAGCTCTCTGCCTAAGATACCCAAAGGCAAGTGCTTGCAAACACAGCTTTGGAAGAGGCCCTACTGGTTGTCTCTTGCAGTTTCTTTACTGTAGGCGTTATTCTCTGGGCAGATTCAGGACTTCTTCAGACACTTCACCTGATGCAAAAAGGATGAAATGTGAGTGATGAACCAACCCATGTTCCTTGTGTACACTCTGTTCCTGCCACGGACAAGGTCAAGTTCTGCTGTCAGTTCCTACAGTGAACACAGTGGCACCAACATATGCCTGGGACATCTCTGGCAGAAATAACTGGAGACCTAACCTGGATTGTGTTGAGATAGCTGGTATCTGTCCTAAGGATTTTCCTATGATATGGAGTATGGAAAAATGAAGCAAAATCCTCCAGAAGTTCACTCCGAGCAATTTCAAAGCAGACAGGTTTTAGTAAAATACAGTAGACCACTGTCTAGAGAAGACCTCATAAGGCATGAAAATGACCTCAGGCCAGTGGTGAGAAGACACAGGTCAGTGTGCTCTTATCAGCTCAGGGCTAGTTTCATTTTTTAAAAATCTTGTGATTACCTAACTTATATTTCTTAACTTCATACACAGCGAAATTTAATTAAGCTAGTGTTTGGATTTAAGCATTCCACCATAGTATTAGCCACCCACTCGGTGGTACATTGCTGCACTCATCAGAGACATACTGATTGTGGTTTACACAATGCTTGCTGCTTCTCCACAGAGGGCTGATTGGCCCCATGATGCTCATGCTCTTCCTGATTTCCAGCTGTTGCATTTCATTAAAAGACAGCTAAAATCACCTCAGTGGTTTCCTCATATTACTCTTCCATATACACAGCTGGTTTGACAACCATGGGGATGCCACGGAGTCAGAAACAGGATGAGAGTTGGCTCTTGAGACTCTCTTCCTACACAGAGGTAGTCCCACTTCAAAAGACCTTGGGAAACACATGAGCAATTAACAAATGGCAATGACTAAAGATCTTCCAGAGACTACAAGGAAGAATGCACTTTCAATATTCTAGCAAAGTGAAAGAGAAAAAATGAAGCAAATGTTGACTCCAAAATCAGCATTTTGTAAACAATTTTCCCTTTGTTATTCAACAACATAATTTTGTTCCATGGTTATCTCCTCTAATAAATGTCTGTGCAGAAAGCCTCCTGTGTTCGCTACATTTTTACATAGGGTCAGGCCTGTTGTCACTGAAGGTGATGAGATTTTACCACTGAGTTTAACAGACAAAAAATGCCCTACATCATCTGCTTTGGAGAGGCCATGTAACCAGGGACAGAGCTCAAACATGCATATAGAGCTGGGGGGGGGGGGGAAAGTAGGACATAAACATATATACATAAAGGTTGTACAGAAGTAGGAGGCATTATATGAATAGGGAAACTCTAACCTACTTGCTGCAAATCAACAATAATATGGGTCTAGGGCTCCTAAATATTATCTGTCTTTTTATCCAGCTTCTCTGCAGCACAACAGACATCATTAGACCAGCAGCAGAAGTACTTCACTTAGCCCTTGCCTTGCCATATGTGCTTGGAACAGCTATAGTGTAGTTAATCTTAATTTGGGAATTTCAGACCAAGAACGCACACCAATTTATTTGTAATATGCACACGAGTATCATGTTTGCTCTAACACTGGCTAAGAGAACAGTTTGCAATTCTGGAGGTACTGCTGGGTTTTAGCAGATATTGCAATCCTCAAAGCCAGTCTTCTGTTTCTCCTGTTTATCTGTGCAGTGAACTATGATTTGGTATATTTTCAATTAGCACAGAAGGGGAGTGTCTCAGATCTTATCTCCTGTGGCTTTTCTATCTTGTGTATTCACAATGTTCACTTATTCTAGGGATGCAAGGAGATAAAACAGACCAATGTAACTCATATTGAAGCACAGGGGGTCAAGGGTGCTCACACGCAAACAGTATTTCCTAGATGAAACCATGTTACCAAGACAACAGATACCACACATAAAAGCCACTCTCACCCTCAGGGCACATGATTCCAGGGATAAATCCTGAAGATCCTGATCAAATACAACTTCTGTCTCTCAGTGGTCATTTTGATGATCAGGATCCCAGGTGGAAGATGTCATGACTACCCTGAAGAGCGCAGAGCCAGCTCAATTCAGCAAATGAACCAGTGCCAGAAGATGAGGTAGGAATTGTAAAATCGCTGTCTCCTTACTGGCAGCAGGGGCTCCAGTCCCTTGGAAACTGAGGCTCAGGTGTTAATACATGGGAGAGCCCATGGGATGATGTCAATTGCCCCTGACTGATGGAAGGCAGTGGCAGGGGGCTGGCTCATGACCTTCTGCAAGAGAAGCTCAGCTAACACCCTCTCAACAGATGCAAGCATCCTAACTAAAACATCCTGACCAAAATGTGAATTTGCATTAAATTTGCTAATACAGTGGCACCGAGTCAAGCCTCAGCTGCATCAGTTCAGAAGGTGTGACACTATGAATGACACAGCTGAGACTTGACTTGATCCAAGTGCAGTCCCTCAAATGAGGGCAGTTGAGTTATGTGAGTCTCACAACCCTTGCAGCAAAAATCAGAAAATGGAATAATCTGTTAGACTAACAAATGGGGGGATTTTGATTAGTTTTGTCAGCTACTTGCAGTGCATTTTAGCCTGCAGGAATGTTGTCTGCACATTAATGCCAGAAATACCACAGCATCACTGGCCTCTCATTTCAGCACAATGCCTCTGCACATTCAGATGCAGAAAGTCAACATCAATATTTACAGGTAGTCATTCCAAACTACGAGCTTTCTGGGGCATAGACATCACATCTAAATAAAAGACACTGTATGGACTTGGTTACTACAAAGGATGAGTACATGTGCTAGAGCTCCTGCACCAGTGCTGCCAACCTGTGAGAGTTCTGTTTTAGGGAGATCAACAATGGATGCCTGACTGACTGAAGAGCTAGTTTGGGTCCATTGCTAACTAAGAAGAGTAGCTATCACTGATTTTATTATTTTAATTTATAGACCAATGCACATGATTTTTTTGTAATAATCTTCAGTTTTGCTCTGAACAGGGTTCTGTAAATTACTAAGACATATGCTGTATACCACTGCATAGATAAAAGAAATACTGTAAGCACATGTAGTAGGGGCCTTGATTCTACCTTCTCTCTGCAGAGAGATAGATGCAAAATGGACCAGAGAGGCCCATGCAGAGGCCAGTGCATGCTGCAGTTAATTATTGCCTTATGATGTAAGGAAGCCTTTCTCCCTAACATTAAGTTCCCTTTCTAGAATGGACTGAGGCCATTACAGTATGCCCGTTCCTGACAATGGTGGTGGTCTAAGAGTTCTTTATACATTTATTACTCCAAATCAGAGCAAAAAAGCAGCTGTAGCAAAAGCTGAATGAGATTAAAGAGAGAAAGAATTATAACTATCCTCTAGTTAATAAGTAAATAAAAGCCAGTTATAGAGTCCTTCAATTATTGGATCACTGGAGAACACTATATTTGTGCAATAGTAGGTAATTTTCAGCTGGCAGGGGTTATGGTGGGCATTCACCTACTTAATGAAAAACAAGTAGACCATTTATTTATTCTACAGTCAAAATATCTCTTGCCTTTGATGTTGTCCATTACAAGATAAATAGGGCACTCATGATACTTCCAACGCTGTTCATTCAAGGGCTGAATGAGACACGATCCAGACTGAAGTTTGTGACCTACTAGAATCAAGTATTGATAAAAGTCTTGACTTTATATAATTTGGAATCTTAGAACTCAACCAATTTTGTGCTTTTTCTAGCTAGTGAGACAGGTCGTGAGTTCTGGAAAAGAAACCATAGGATCATAAAAATAATTGTTTTCCAAGATATTGTCTGAGGTGACTTGGATAAGGATGGCCAAAGCCTGATTCCTTATGAAAACTACTGAGAGGTTGACGAAACACATTTTCACTTCTCAGTAAGCAAGGGATATCATACAAACTGTCCCAGACATTCTTGTGCAGCCTCTCTGTAATCTCAAGATCAACTGAAAAGTCAGAGGCAATTAGTAATTTGTCTGTTCCTCCCTGGCTGACACCTGTCCTCTCACCATGCTTCACAGGGAACACACAGAAATCCTATGGCAGTTCTGCATTTGTTTATCTGCAGAGAAAGCTACTTCTCTTTCTCAGGAGTCTCATCCAAACTCTACAATTGCCTGCAGAGTGCTATTCATGGCCTGGCTAACACCAAGGGACTTGGGAATCTATGTCCCAAACCGTTTACAACTTGAGTGGGGCAGAAGGGTGGCGCAGGGCTTCACCATGCTGCCAGGAGCACTGAAATGCTCAACAGGACAGTTACTAATGCACTCGGGTTTTGCCACTTCATCTCCAGAAGTGGCTGTTACAACTCTGCATTTTCTTTTCCTTCATTGTTTTGACTTGTTGCTCTCCCCTACACCCACTGCAACACAAGGTTTTGTTTGGAGTGCAACTAATGAAGGTTTTCCAGTTTTAAAAAAAAAAGATGAAAGGCTTCTTGTATTCTCAGCTATCCTTGTGAAAAGACTGCAGCTATGATACAGTTAGCTACAGGCAAATATAATCTGTGTTAAATTTTACTAATGTCTAATTCCTGTCCTCCAAACAATGTCATATCAATAATACCTTCTCCTTACAACCTCTCTGGTTTTCAAAGCAAAAGGAGGAGTAAAGACACACAAGGATACCCCACCTATCATAAAATCCTTAATAATTTCCATAAGAAAATTCTCAGAAGTTCCCAGTCCCAATCCTTGCCTTCCTTACAGAAGTGCATTTGATGAAAGGTGTTCCACACATTTTGGAGTCAAGACTGAAGTTGTAGAAGGATGCCAGGTGCTTTGCCACTCTCCCAAATTCACCCAGTCTAAAACCAGAACAGACAAGGTATCCTGTTCTGTACCAGCCAGCCAATGTCTGTTTCCTACAACCCATTCCTGTGTATTTCTAGCAGCAGTAGTGGTTTTCTTGTCTTTCCCTGCCCTAGCTGACAACTTCATTACCTGTTTCCAAATCTGTCCAGTTTCGGTAGGATGATGAAAGACCATGAATTTGTTGTTTCTAAATTTCAGAGAAACTTGGAGGCTGGTTAGGAAAATTGATCCAAATTGCCCTTCCTAGCCTCATGATCAAACAGTAAAAGATCCAGGGAGGACTAAACCATACAAAATTTGGTTTCATAAGTTCTGTTGCATGTGGAGTTATGGAGTTATTTTTCTCCACAACTAAAATCCTCCATGGGAGAGGGAATCATAGAATCACTGGATTGGAAAAGTCCTCTTGGATCACTGAGTCCAATAATTTTTATCTGCCACCAAACCATGTCCCTGAGCACCTCATCTACCCATCTTCTAAATACCTCCAGAGATGGGGACTCAACTGCCTCCCTGGGCAGGCTGCGCCAGTGCCCAGTGACCCTCACTGAGAAAATTTTTTTCCTGATATCCAGTCTGAACCTTCCCTGGCACAGCTTGAGGCCATTCCCTCTTGTTCTGTCCCCTGTCACTTGGGAGAAGAGGCCAAATTNGGTGCCTCTCCTCCAGGTAGCTTTCTAGTCACTCTTTGCCTAGTCTGTAGCACTGCTTAAGGTTGTTGTGCCCCAAGTGCAGGACCTGGCATTTGGTCTTATTGAACCTCATCCCGCTGGTCTCAACCCAGCAGTCCAGCCTGTTCAGATCCCTTTGCAGTGCCTCCCTATCCTCCAGCAGGTCCACGCTTCCACCCAGCTTAGTGTCATCTGCAAACTTACTAAGGGTGCAATAACCTCCCTGGATAACATCCCAGCTTAATGTCGTCTGCAAACTTGCTGAGGGTGCACTCGATGCCTTCATCTAGCTCACTGTTAAAGACATTGAAAAGGGCTGGACCCACCACTCAGGATCACCTGTTCCATGACTTTCCCTGGCACTGAGGTCAGACTGACATGCCTGTAGTTCCCTGGATCCTCCCTTCCACCCTTCCTGTAGATGGGCACAACACCAGCCAGGTTCCAGCCAAGTGGAACTTCCCCAGTCAGCCAGGACTGCTGAAAGATGATGGAAAGGGGTTTGGCAGGCATGGCTGCCAGCTCTGTCAATACCTTCAGATGGATCCCATCTGTCCCCATAGACTTGTGAGTATCTAATTGGCCAAGCAAATCTGTAACCACCTTTTCTTGAATCATGGGAGCTTTGTTCTGCTCCTCTAGGTCCTGGGTATGTACACACCGGGAACAACTTTCCTTACTATTAGAGACTGAAGAAAAGAAGGCATTAAGTACCTCAGCCTTGTCCTCATCCTTTGTCACAGTTCTTCCCTTTGCATCCAATAAAGACTGAATATTCTTCCTGGTCCTCCTTTTACTATTAATGTATTTTTAGAAAGTTTTTTCATTGCCTTTCACAGAATTGGCCAGTCTGAGCTCTAGCTGGGCTTCAGCCCTCCTGATTTTTCCTCTGCATGATATCACTTCTTCCCTGTAGTCCACCTGCCCCTTCTTCTAAAGCTCACAGACATTCCTCTTCTTTTTGACCTCCACCCAGATTTCTCTGCTCAACCAAGAGGGTTTTCCCCCGATGGCTTATTTTCCTGGTACGTGGGCACAGCTTGCCCCTGCGCTGCTAGGATTTCCTTTTTGAAGAGCTCCCAGCCTTCATGGGCTCCCTTGCTTTTAAGAACTGTCTCCCATGGGATTTTATCAACCAGCCTTCAGAACAGTCCAAAGTCTGTCCTCTGGAAGTTTAAGGTGGCTGTTCTGCTAATCCCCCTGCTCACCTCAACTAGAACTGAGAATTCTATCATCTCATGATCGCTTTGCTCCAGACATCCTTCAGCTGTCACATCTCCCACAAGGCCTTCTCTGTTCACAAACAGCAGGTCCAGGAGGGTGCCTCCCCTCGTTGACTCACTCATCGAGATGATGTACAAGAAGCCACCAGCTGGTGAGAAACACCACCACCACTCAAGGATATCTAAACTTTAGTCCAAATGCCATCTGAGTATTTCACTCATAGCCAACTACATCTTTTTTTAACTAAAGTTTAATCTACCTATAGCCTACTTCCTCAATAGATATGAAACTGGGAGGAATGCTATTATGACTATTTAATACAGTCTTGATCCTATGCCCATGAAAACCAGAGAGAATCTAATGCTCATTTTTATGGGGTTTTTGATCAGGTCCATAAAGCACAGAGGCTACTAGAGGTACGTGTACAATTTTGAAAATGTAAGTGCCAGAATGGAAATGTAAATACAGTATTGATTTGTGATGATTCTGACAGAAAACTCACGAGCTTCAAAGTGTCTTGAGGAAGAACTTGAAAATAAAAGGCTGCTAGGGTGCGTTTAGTGTACATGTGCACATACTGGAAACATTTTGGCCTGCAGACACAAAACTTACTTCTGCAAAGAGCTGAGTAATCACCGAGTCCCATGGTTTTCTTTTGACCACAGAGCACCTCAGAAAGAATATCATGCAGCTGGGAGAAGGTTTTGTGGCATGTTTTTATGAGCAAAGGCTTTTGGTATTCAGGAGCTGCCTGCCAGGCAACCTGTGCTCAGTGAAGACGAGGTGGGGGGAATTCACTGGCTTCATCACGAAGAAGGTCAAACGTATTGTCAACCATTTTCAGCACAAATATATGTCATTGCCTTCAGGCAGCAGCATTTCTAGGTGTGCTTTGGACCTTCCTCAGAGTACTGCTTATCTATGCACATTCAGCTGTTGGCCGCATGCTACTTTTAACTAAGGAATTAACGAAGAGCACATGGGGACCATGAGATTCCTGCAAAACACAGGGCGGAAGGGATTGGTGTTTTCGGACTCAAGCAGTAGCTAGTGGCAAATGTAAATTCCTTAATAACTTATCTTTTAAAATAGGGAAATAAGACTGTGGGTTAAGTTGAAAAAAGGATCACTCACCACAGCAAAAGGATGGGTTTTACTGTCTGTTTTGATAAATAAAATAGTTAATGATTGCCTGATTAACTTGGAGAGATGTATTTATAGAACTCTGAAGATATAAAGGACCAAGACTGTTAATTAACAAATGAAAACATTTTAAAGAGGAACTAAGGTCTGTTCCTTCAAAAATCTACATGCACAACCTATTCAGAGGCAAAATAAGAGAGTAAGATATTCAAATTTTCAGGATGGAAGAATATACCTACTACTCTGTTAAGAATAGAAAGAATAGAGAGTGATATTCAATGTCATGGATCTATTCAACCATTACTTTTATCATGAAGCAGGGGACATCCTATAGATAATAAACTTCTGATGCCATTAACAAGAGCTTAAGATAGCGTTATATCTTTGGCCTATACAAACAAATGGAAATCAAAAGAAGTCTTATTTTTAATTATTTGGGTCCTCTTTATACAGATGCCATATTGTGGAACTAAAACATTCCTCTAAAAATGTAATTGGTGTCAACAAGGGAAATTATAAATATTTAGAAAATCCACTTCTTCAAAATAGTAAGCTTAGTACTGGCAAGCTCATACTAATAATTAATAGTAAGAATTTGAGATTTATTTCCCATATTTTTGGTTTCCAAGATTTTCTCCTACAGTCACATAAGGTTTTTAATAATCCTTTTTATTACTAGTATCCAAGATTCTCTCTGAATGACTTGACCTAGTGCGCTGCAGTTCTGAGGACACCCTACACATGGACAGATTCACTAAAAAAAAAAAGAGACCTGGCAAAACTGAAATTGAGATGTGCAGTACTATAGGCATCGTTCACAAGAAGACTGGGATGGATTACAGAATCACAGAATCACAGAATCACCAGGTTGGAAGAGACCCATCGGATCATCGAGTCCAACCATTCCCATCAAACATTAAACCATGTCCCTCAGGATTAGCAGCAGAATTTGGAAGAGTGCAACAATAGCTTTCTCTGTTCAATAAATGCACTAACCATGGCCTTGGGCTTCTTTTGCCTAGTTCTTTGAGTCAGTCCAAGTAGCCAGGTGTAGCTCTCACTGACAAGAGCCTCTAGATCCATCTCTTGCAGCAGTTAAGATAGTTATCTGATTGATTTTTTTCTTGAACATTAGATCCTATGGCTACTTACACGGCTACACAGGAAAAGCAATCTGAATTAGTAATTCAAGGAGGATCACCAATGCCACATTAAGCATTTGTGTGGGTATTTTAATTCAGAACTGAATTGGCCTTAATGAATTAAAATAAGATTAATGAGTTTATAAACTAAATAAACATCCACCCAAGGGTTTACAGTGATACAATAATCTGTTCCATATTTACAGTTTAAATAATTCATGTTACAATGTATAAACAAATCCAGTATAAACAAGACTTCCATGATTTCTAAGAAACTGTTCTTCATCAAGCAATCTTTGATTCATAATCTGCTTTGACTCATAATTGAGTTCATAATCTGATTCCCAATTCTGATTTTTCCTATTAAACCTCTGTACACAGGGCAATTCAGTTTCTCTTTATAGCAGCTATTTATTATTCCTCAATGTACAAAAGCAGCTCCAGAAAGAGCTTGTGAAGTTAATGGTTTTGTCTGGGTGACTGCCATCTGTGTTTCAGATCCCTGTTGACCTGGGAGTCTCATCCCTGCTGCCAATACCCTAAGCATCCAGCTTCATGTATCTTTTTAATGCCAGTCGCAGAGATGGAAATAAAGGACAGCTACTGTGATTAAAAAATCCCATCAGATTAGAGTCACTGGACTGTGTATTCACATGCCATACCAGGCCATTTCCCAATCACAGCATGGGTCAGATGTCAATTGGGTCACTGATACAGTTGGGCTCAATCGAGGTATTGCCACGCTGTCCCCAGGGATTCCTGCTTCATTTCCCCGCTGTGGGAAACACCGAGCAAAGGCAAAACAGTATTCTAGGAATAAAATTTCCTAAACGGTGCTTCTGAGTGAATGCATCTAAGACATTTTATTTTCAGAGTCTACCCAGTGGCAGCCTCTGAAAGGGATGGGAGGTTTTCCTCTCCACTGCTGTGGAAGCGAAAGGACCATGCTCACCTCTGACCAGGGAACCAGTGGAATCACTGAGCAGATTTCCCAGGCTGAAGTATCTGGTGGTCTCTGCGTTGCCACCAATGGACACCACAGAGTCTCACCTGCACAACACAGATTACTGACTGAGGAAAAACTTGCATGGCAATAGTCAACGGCTGTTACTTTGACAGAATAACGAAAATGACGCAGGGGATGAGTTGCTTAAAAGCAGAACCCTGTGACCAGCCAGAGATCTGCCTGCAAGCCCCTGCAGATTTTTGAGGTGACTGGGAAAACCTGGTGCTATAGTTGACCACTATCACTCAGTCTTTGTTTTCATCCCAGACCAGAGGACCCCCATCCCCCACCCCTTTAAAAAGGGCAGTAAAAATCTGGGGGAAAAAAAAAATCAAACAACTGTCTCAGGAATACTAATTAATCTCCATGCTTCAAATGTAATCTAAAAATAAAAAGCAGCTTCAACACATTTTCATGTTAAATGAAAGCATTCTAAAATAATCTGTAAGGACCCAGCCTGACGAAGACTGTACATTCATGAGTCACTGCAATAACAACTGAGTATAGACAACAATTTTTTCAAAAGAATTAGCTTCTTCCAAATATGCTCTTTCTCTCCCCTCTCCATCCAGATATTCTATTATTGTTCGTCTGCTGGTAAAACACTTAAAACACACCCAACAAAAGTAGCTCTCTATTCCATATGCTTGTGCTATTAACAGCATCTATTTCCCAATCCTCAAAATTTGCTGTAAATTCTCTAATGGATTAATTGCATTATTATATTATTTTAACAGGAATGCATTGTTGTAGAATTATATCACAGTATTACAGTTTGGGCAGCCTTAGATAATCTTCACAGCAGCTGGAAATGTAATTAGCATAAAAACTAAACAGGCTCATTAAACATCCCTTTCCTCTGAGCAGGAACACATTTAGGAGCCTCATCTCACGTGTTCCATTAGAGCTGGCATGGGGCTGGAACAACCCCAGAATGCATATATCAGTCCAGTTAAGTATAGTCCACATCTTAAACTCTGGAAATATTCTGCAGACGGTCTCAGGAATACAAAAAGATATTGTTCTGTAGTGGAATACACACTCCCAGGGAAGTGATTATACCTTCCGTTTTTCAAGCAGGAGCCTCTATTTGGCAATTCAGGTATAAAAATAGACAACTGCTTTAACTGCCTTCTGGGTACAAATCAGATCTGCAACTTCCAAATGCATTTGAATTCTTTCAATCTGCTTAAAATGACAAATCTAAAAACATGGATTCCAGCAACAAGGAAGCAAACAACACCCGCTGCTTTCCCTTGCAATGAAATGCCTTATGCTTCCATAAGCCTTGGGCTATTTATCCCATTGCAAGGTTGCAAATGACCATTGGGTTTAAAAATCTCTGTGGATCTTAAATTCTACAGCAGTAAGCAGATACACAGGCTTATTTTGCTCCCTCTCTACAGAACAGCAAAAGGTTAATTTTTTTAAAAGTTGCCTACAGTTTTGCATGAATTTTGGTGCAACTTCTGGTCAGCTTCTCAAAAGACTTTAAGAAAATATTAGTGCATGAAAAGACAAGCTATGGGCAATTTGCATTTAGACTTAGAATATAATTTTTTTCACTTCCAAACCTAAGAATACATCAAATGCACAGTTTTGAATCAATGCAAAAAAGCCCCCTGAAAACGTATTTTAATTTTTTATTCAGTCCTTGATCTTAGCAGTGTAATATCTCAGCAGACTTAAAATACAAATGTTGTCCTGCCTGTCAGGTCATTATATACTTGGAATTCAAATTTTTAGCTATATTTGTTAATATCTAATTCAAATTTGAAATAGGAATGCAAATTTAAATAAAAACTCTTCTAAAATTAATCTAGAACATAGTTGACTATAATGTACTTATTTTCTGGAATTTCCTTCAGATAGAAATATTTGCTTAAATCAATGTGCCTTCATGAACAGTCCAAGTTCCTGCAAAAGACTCCTCTAACTTCATACTGACTCCTCTAACTTAACTTCCCGATTTTGCAAGATCATTTTCCACATAGTAATGATCGTTGTCTCTTCCTTACTTAAGGAAGTACCCATATCTCCCAGCGGCTCACCTCTCTCCAGGTGATTCTTCAAAAAATTAGCTGGCTTCTGGCAGCTCTATCCTCCACTGCTCAGCTTCGCTGGGGAACCACCTGTAAGGCTCTCAGGCTCTGCTGTCCATGGTCCAATTACTGTGATCACATCAGGGTCACCAGATGTCGGGGTTAGGGTGGTCAACGACACGTAGAAGTTGTGAGCAAAAGGACATCTTTACTGATTTTACAAGACTTTTTATACCCTTTCAGGAACTGTGTGTTCATATATGATTGGTTTAGCCAGAGACCAACAGTTCATAATTGGTTGACTCTTTCTCAGCTGTAACTTCATAATTGGATGATTACACTGCGGCCTGGCAGCTTCCTTATCTTGTTTACGTGGCTCTTCTTGGCGCCTTCCAGCTTCTCCAAGGATACACAGGCATCTGTTCAAGGCCAATGTTAAGCTCAGACTGTGACTCCCTGAACCAGCCAAGGTTTCCCACAGATCAACACTTCCTTCTAGTTTAGTATTGTCTGCAAATTTACTAAGGGTGCATTCAATCCCCTCATCCAGGTAGTTTATAAAGATATTGAACAGAACTGGACCCGGCAGTGAGCCCTTGGGAACATCACTTGTGACCGGCCTCCAGCTTGATTTAACTCAAATTAACTGATCAGCATTTTTATTTCTGAACCTGCTCTTATGGAGATTAGTTCATTGCTTGCATCTTTACAAGCTTTGGGATTAACACTTAGTAATGTATATAGTAAGTGGGCACTAATATTACAAAAAACACTCTTGCTTAGAAGGCAAGTCTATCTGTAAATACTAGGAACAGGCTATTGTACTGAATGCATATCCAACAGTGTTACTCACAAGAAGTGATTGACACCATGATTTTGTGGAAGTTCCTTTTTTAGTGCTAAAAAACCCCACAAACCACCAATCTCAATGACAATCTATTTAAATATAATACTCCAAGTTAATAAAACCCTTACCTTTGTCAATGTGAACTTCTAGAATCTTCTTCTCTAACATTTTTTCTGGTAGTGCAGCTCTTGCACTGGTCCTTGGGGCTGATATGCTCCCCATGCCCCTGACACTCCATACATACAGACTGAATCTGTTGCATCATTCCTGGGCCAATATGGTGAATTCTGATTTGCGTGCCTGTGCCTCTGCAATTAGGACAGCATCCTATTACACCCTTCCTACCACCGTGACCTGATGACAGAGTGAGAATCATACAGTTATATTTCCAGTAGAAACTAGAAAGTCAAAATACATTTGGAACTTCAGAAATAACTGATGTCTAGTTTTACAAGGGAAGGGGAAGGGGGGAAGGGAGAGTATATTTATTCAAATTTGATAGCTTGAACTCCAAATTATGTTTCCCATGTTATGATGTTAAAATCAAATTAGAATAAGTCTTTAAAGACTTTAACAGTTCCTATTTATCTACTTCTATTTTCAATAGCTTTTTCCTATTTAATCTTACAATTATGTAACAATTATTATTGCTTTCTTAGTAATCTTTTTCAGAAGGAGCCAGAAGACTCCTCCATAAAAGTATAAGCAAAAATAATAAGAACAAAATACACTGAGATTTAGGTTTAAGATTTTAACTTTGTCTAAAAGTTAAAATCATACAGGTATGTTTGTTTGGATAACTATAGGGAAGTAGGAGATAGTTCCTACAATCAATGAGATACTATCACCACCCCTCCTCTTTCCCCAAGAAGTTTCCCAAAACTGGAAATTGGATTTTTACAATCAGGAACAGTTTTTGTCACATAAAGTTCTAATCATATCCTTGGTAAGGCTAACAAGTTCTTGCTTACTGAAAATGTTTTGCTACATGAAGTTGTATGACATTTCAATATAAGACCATCTTTTCTTTTATTTACCAGCACTGCATATGAACTAAGAACTGATAAACTCAGCACAACTCTTAAACACAATTTTTAAATTGATATTGACATCTTTGCTGACATTATTGATCTGAACTTCAATTTGAATTGGCATTTTACCTTTATTGTAGCTTCAACCCTATTCCACTGGTCAGTACAGAAGAACCAGGAGTTCTCATAAATGAAAAGTTCTTTGTTCACTTTATTTATGTTGTAACTTTTAACTAAGGTCTTTCAGCTAGAAGTGATTTAAAAACTCGGATTTTGGCAGTACCCTTGGGGTACCTTAGTTACCAAGTAAGATACTTTACATCCCATTCCTGTTCTGCTTTATTAAAAGCTAGGCTTATCCTTAGATAACGGCTTCCCAAATGCAGAGCCTAGCTAGATATTAAATCAATGTAAGACAACTCACAGATCTAAACCACCAGTATATATATATATAATGAGTAACCTCATTACACAGGCACCCCTTTCCCTACTCATTTTAGGCTTTAAAGGATAACAGTTTTATATGCTTTCCAGAATAGAGCTACAAGATCATTTTGCCTTGATGCAGTCTTGCAAGCCACAGTATTCACCTGAGGCAAACTTCTGCACTCATTCATGTACAATGGTCATACTGTTAAGTCTAGGGCAGCATCAGAAGTAGGAACATTACCTCGTCTCTCCCTTTGCATCCTTCCACTACCTCCAAAGAACAAGACAAATATGTCCATATATGTCCATGGGTGTAGGGATTGGCGATCGGAAGATCACGCGATGTTACGGAGAGGATAGGGAACGTGAACTGGAGCAAACATGCCTTTGTCTGCGGGCTTAGCGATAAGGAAGTAGGAAGCATCTTAGTATCGGTAACTTAGCTTGTGGGAAAGTAACAAGAGGCGTGGCTAGATTTAGGAGACTATATAAGGCTATGTTATCTTTGAATAAACGCCATTTGTAGCATCCTCATATTGGTGTCTGTGCTCTTTGGCCCGGAGGCTGGGGATGTCTCCGTGCCGTCTCCCCCGAACGGGTTGTTGTTGCTGAACTCAACTGCAACACATGGGTGACCCAAAACTACTACTGGAGCTGCCCTCTTTGACAGTCTGCATCTTTATCATACAGATCTCTCTTCTGGTCACACAGTATCTAGTAGGCTTGGGAAACCTTTGAACTGTGAAAGATACACATTAAGCCTCAGACCCCAATCCTAAAGTAGCAGTTCCCCCAGGAATCCACTCCTCCCCCTCATACTTGACAATTCTCCCTCAAGTGCCCACTTGCCCCGCCCTGCCCCACCCGGGTCCAGCTAGAACCCTTCTCCCCACTCTCCACCAGGGGTTCTAATTCCTACCAACCTCCCCCACAGGGTACGTCAATTTACCATTAGACCCCTCCCCACTCCAACCAGCCTCTGGCAAGAGAACACTTATATGGTCCCTCCAAACCAAACCACTGTCCTCCAAAAGCAGCAACAAAATCTGGAAGGATCTTTATAAACTCCCCTTGCTCCAGTCAGCCTCTAGGCAAAAATCAAGGATGACTCCCCCCAATCCCTCAGCAGTTTCGGTCCAGCCCCTGCTCCCTCAACACTGACCTTCTCATCCTCATTGTGGTTCTCATCTGGGTGATATTTTAAGGACAGCTTACAGTATGCCTTCTTCAGCTCCTTAGCAGAGGCATTGGGCTTCACTCCCAGCCCATCATAACACAGGGTCTCTTTCACATGGCAACAGACCTACAAGAACACTAAGCAATTAATGCCAACATATTGACAGACCAATCCCCTCAGTGAAGGAAATAATTAAACCACACTACACAAAATCCAGAACTTAGAACTCAACCTTTCTGGAAAATGCCAAAGTAATGTCCATATCTGGGGAATTTTGAACTGACAGAACCCTACTCTCAGAAACCCCATCCTCTTAGTTGCTCTAGGGGTGGGGAATCAAAGGTAGGAGACAGTAACAGACCAGGAGTTGGTCACACTGTGATTAACTCACTAGACTATATAGAATCATAGAAAAGTTCGGGTTGGAAGGGACCTTAAAGATCATCTAGTCCCAACCCCCGCTGCCGTGGGCAGGGACACCTCCTACTAGATCAGGCTGCCCAAAGCCCCATACAACCTGACCTTGAACACCTCCAGGGATGGGGCATCCACAACTTCCCTGGGCAATCTGTTCCAGTGCCTCATCACTCTCATGGTGAAGAAATTCTTCCTAATGTCTAGCCTAAATATGCCCCTCTCCAGTTTTTACCCATTGTCCCTAGTCCTATCAATACACACCTTTGTAAACAGTCCCTCCCAAGCTTTCTTGTAGGTCCCCTTCAGGTACTGGAAGGTCACTTAGTTGCAACTTAGCTGTCTCACCAGCTTGTGCCTGTTTGGACAAAAGATTTATTTTTTTAATATCAGTTGATGACAGTATGACTAAAAGCTCACTTTGATATTTATACAAGACAAGGCAACTAGTAAACAGTTTATATGGACTATAAGACAGGAGTCACCCTTGATATTCCCATTCAATTTAAAACAATAATTATTGTTTTAATGAAGGTGAGGAGAAAAAGAACTTATATTAGCTTGTTTTAATTGTCCACATGGAAGGAAGTGCACAACCATAAGTGACCACTATAACTAGTAAAACAAGCTAAACTCTCAAAATTCTTCCCATTCAAAAATTACATCTGTTCTTCAATTATCTCTGCTTTTCCAAAATGATCAGAGAAATAGCTTTAAAAAGTGAAAGATATAACAGTCCTCTAAGATTATATCTACTTTAAGGATATGTGGAAGGAGAGTGTCTGCTCCTTTAAGGGTATCTGGTCAAAAAAGCCATAAACAAGAACATACAGAGACAAACCTGACCAACAAATGACAGATGGTGATGAGAACAAACCTGATCAGTCACACTGGGCTATCAAGAAATGACAGGCAAACCAGGACTTTGTAACTGATAAGAATGCAAACCTGAAAGTCCAGGATGTTGGAGAGGGAGCACTGGGACTATGCCAACTGATGAGGGACTGTGCAGGGAAAGGGAACTGGGGAGGGACAGAGTCAGGGATAGACAGAAAGGGGACAGTTGCCTGTAAAACGAAGCCAGTCACTATACTTTTCTGGCTGAGCCCTGTGTCTGATAACCACAGCCTGTCCTATCTTTTATTAAATTCTTTCTTAACTGTCTCTCTCCATAATCTTACTCTATCCCATCTATATGTGTGCTGCAAGGACTAGGTGCCAGCTACTGTTGAGACCTCTGTGTGTGGGTAGATTTGGTTTCAGCTACTGGAGTCAGACCGGGGATGTAGGTGCCCTCGGTCTGTGGTGTCAGCTACTGGAGCAGTTGGGGTTCTCAGTGCAAGCTACTGGAGCGTGTGGAGGTCTTGGCAGATAGCCACTGGGGTGGGAACTGTGTGTCCCAAAAAGCAGTTACTGGGGGAAACCAGCATGAGCAAGGGGCTCAGTGCAAGCAACTACAGTGGTACTACGGGTCACAGCCCGTGTGCCTGGTGCCATCTGCTGGGGGGTCCCGAGTGTCTATATCTTCTCCAAATGGTATGCACTGGGGGTGCGCATGTCATTCACTAGCAAACTTCAAACTGGACAGCCAATAAGCAGGGAGGCCTGAGATCTGGGCAGGGATATCAGGTGGGCAGAGGGTCTGTGCTGGTATCTGAGGGAACTTGCAAGTGTGGGATACCTGTGGGATGAATGTGCAAGTGGTGCATATTTGCTAGCAAGCATGGAGCGGGACCAGCCAGCAAGTGGGGACCTGTGAAGCAGGTCAGGGAGCTTGGGATCTGGGCAGTGGTACTGCATAGAGAGAGGGGCCATGCCAGTACTCGGGTGATCCACAAGTGTGTGTGAATCTAAAGTGTCATGTGTGTGCCTTCACTACTGATCTCTGTCTCTGCCAGACAAAGAGAAGGAAGGACTTGTCTGTCTGTGTTTGTGCTTTGTGAGAGTCCTATATGTAGATGTTGTTGAAGGCAGTGCCTTGTCTGTGGCAGTCTTTGTAGCCAGCCATGTCAGTGTCTGTCTGCTTCACTGCTGGTTGAACCTGCAAATGGGAAAGTGGAAGCCAGGACCCTCACCATAGGCAGGGACTCCAGGTCCCTGGGTGTACCAGGCTGGTCCCCAGCATCTGGGCAGGAGGGGCCTAGACTGGAGATGCTGGAGAACGTAGCCACTCTCTCTCTTAACATCCCTTAACTGGTACAGTACTCCAGCACTCTGACCAGATGTCACGGTTTGGATCCGACCCC